>JASDQU010241776.1:4978-19788 GCA_032191745.1 Picea mariana | reverse complement strand
ATAGGATTCAGGTTCGCAGGCTACTGGTCCATAGGTTTCAGGATCGAGTGCTCCAAATTCTGCTTTAGGATCACTATCTTCAATAGATGGGGTTGATCAGGGAGAGTCCTCTCCATGGGACACTACTTTAGAGAGGAGGAATCCCAAGTGGCTTCAGGATACTTTGAGGGAGGCACAAGGTTCGGTGGGGGATCCCAGACAGGCAGTGAGGGAGAGTAAACCTCCCGAGAGGTTTTGCAGCTACATCGCAATGGTGAGGAGTATTTAGGAGTCTGATCCTTCCACTTTTGAGGAGGATTTTGGTAGACAAGTTTGGAGAGATTCCATGATGGAAGAGTACAATTCCATCATGAAGAATGATGTATGGGAAGTTGTTCCTATACCTGAGGGGAGGTCAGCAGTGACTTCAAGATGGCTCTATAAACTAAACATACTACAGATGGTAGCATTGAGAAGTACAAAGCTCTCTTTGTGGCTCGGGGGTTTTCATAGGTTGAGGGAGTCGACTATGATGATACCTTTGCATCGATTTCTAGATATACTTCGATAAGGTCGGTGATTTCCATTACAGTAGAGATGGGTTGGAAGATCCACGAGATGGATTTGAAGACCACATTTCTGAATGGTCTTATACAGGAGGAGGTATATATTGAGTAGCCATTGGGCTTTGAGTTGTATGGGAGAGAGTCTCATGTATGTAGATTGAAGAAGGCATTTTATGAGCTGAAATAAGCTCCTAGAGCTTGTTATTCGAGGATAGATGCATGTTTGCAGTAGTTGCATTTTGAGAAGAGTGAGGCGGATCCCAACCTATAGTACATTGTGGTTGGAGAGGATCCTCTCATTCTTGTGCTATATGTGGATGATATTTTCATTACAGGAGAAGAGAGACTCATCAGCGGCTGCAAGGAGAGCCTTTCTTCAGAGCTCGAGATGAATGATATCGGACTGATGCATTACTTTTTGGGATTGGAGGTTTGGCAGGAGCCTGGACACATCTTCCCGGGATAGGGGAAGTATGTGTGTGACATTCTGAGAAGATTTAAGATGGAGGATTGTAGTCCCATGAGCACTCCCATTATTACCAACTAGAAGAAGCTTCATGCTTCTTAGTCACAGTTGGTGGATTCCACTTTGTATCATCAGTTGATCGGGTCATTAATGTATTTGGTCAATACCAGGCCAGATATTTGGTTTTCTGTCAACACTCTAAGTTAGTTCATGATAGATCCTAGGAGAGTTCACTGGGTGGTAGAAAAACATGTGCTTAGGTATCTTTGTGGTACGGTAGATTATGGTTTGGACTATCAGAGAGGAGATGGAGTTCTTTTGGTTGGCTATACAAATTCAAAGTGACAGGAAGAGCACTTCAGGGTGATGTTTCAGATTGGGCTCAACAATTGTGTCATGTTTCATTCGGAAGATAAATTCAGTGGCTTTGAATTCTACATAGATTGAGTATATGGAAGCCATTCATGCCAGTTGTGAGGCCCTTTGGCTTCGCAAGTTGCTGGTGGGATTGTTTGGTGTGCATTTGAGGCCTACTGTGATTTACTGTGATAATCAGAGTTGCATCAAACTCTTGGAGAATCCAATTTTTCATGATAGTTCTAAACATATCGAGATTCGTTATCACTTCATCTGTGACTATTTTTAGAGAGGAGTTGTGGATCTACAATACATATCAACAGAGGAGCAGGTTGAAGACATACTTACCAAGGCATTGGGTAGAGGCAAGTTTGTATTTTTCAAGGACAAGCTTGGAGTGGTGAGTAACACTTTCCTCAGTAAGAGGGAGTGTTAAAATTTTAATCAAAAGTACCTAGGGAAGTGTTTCACATCCCTAGGCACCTAAGGGGTGAGAAAGTGCCTAATGTGGACCCTAGTAATTTAATTTGTGAGATGCAAATTAAAAGGTGACTTTATGACTTTAGTGAGTGGGTGAGTGAAGAGAAACTCCATCTCATCCACTCATATAATCTAATCTCATCCATTGGATTAAGAAACTCCTCACCTATCTCGTGAGATCGATTAGGGTTGGAGGGTGCACCCATTGTTGGGTTATTCATTCATTGTTGAGAGAGAAAGAGACAAAGAATTTTCGATCTTGAGAAGAGGCCATTATTGCAGAGCTTGTGAATGCATTCCAAGGTTGCTATCTAGCATAGAAATTGAGGCAAGGAGTTCAACATATACAAGAGGTCATACAACACATATTTCAAGGTCCGTACAGTCTTTTGTATGCACAAAAATCGAGGAACAAAACAACATTTATTTGTCCATACGGTACAAATTTATCAGTCCATCTAGCCATACTTTGGCACAAATTTTGAGGAGGGACAGACTGTCATACTCAAGCCATACCAAATGGATTATGTACAGGCCCATATAGTCTTTTCTTGGCACAAAAAGCGAGATAGGTTGCTATGTGGTTTTTCTGGAAAGTTTGGCCTGGTTTTCAAGGCGGTCGTACAACCATTAATGCACCCAAAAAATTGTTGAAGTTGTTGGAACAAATTTATAGGCAACCGTAAAACCATTTGGATGCATAGAAATCAAGGAGCAAACCTGCAATTAATTGCAGAAAATTATGAGAAAACGTTTTGTATATTTTCGCTCATTTTCCTGTGTGAAGACTTGGCATGGTTATCGAGATAAGTTTTTCATTTAAATTTCTGAAGATGAACATGTTGTAACAGAATTTATCTGAATCTCCTAAATAATAAAAACTCCCTTTCTCACCGGTTTTCCCCTTGTGGGTTTTTCCAGGGTCGTTGTTAGACTGAAAATCTCTGTGTCAATATTTTTCTGAGTTTATGTGTTGTAGATATTTTATTTCTGCGTTATAAATGATGTTCAAAATCCTGATGTTTCAATTCTGAAAATTATTTTTCTATTGAGTTTTATTTGTTGTTATAAAACTGGGTTTGGGCATTAAACATTCGTTGAAAAATCAACGAGACTAAAACTAGGTTGGGGTTTGAAATTTTACAAAAATACTAGTGCCTTGAGTGTAAGGAGAGGAAAAATGGGCATAGAAGCTTGCCCTAATTCTATGGCGTAAAATGAAATCGGGCTTCCTATGGGGAAAATGTGTATGCATGAAGCAAGAAAACCCTAGGAATGTGAATAAATAAACACATTTAAGAGGGAAAATTCACCTACCTGTGTATGGTGTGATCACATGTTGGCAAATAGGGAAATTGGTCTTGAGGACACTTTGTGCTCGAGGGGATTTCACTCAATCTTGCACTCTAGATACTAAGAAATTAACTTATGGAATACATAAGGCTTGAACAAGGCTTTATATACTTCATCGATCTTCCCTAGAATTCCTTTTCACAAGACTTTACCCTTATATAAATGATTTACTCTTGATTTCTTGAGAGGGGTGGATGGTGGGATTTTCATTTTCCTTTAAAGAAAAGCAGGATGATTCCTATGAAAGTGAGATATGGAAGCTTGATTATAGATGAGATACCTTCCTCCTCTGTGTGCCTTGAGTACCACATATGTTTCTCAAATGTTGGCACTAGCTAATCAATTTTATATGAGGCACCGATCCTTCTCTCGGGTATGACCATTAGCTCATTTTTTTCATGAATATGAATGGAAAACCTCATCCATTACTAGATCATGTTCCTCTATAGATGCTAACCTTGATTCATGCACATTATTTTAATGATTCATGACACCAAATATTTTGGGAGATATATGTAAGAAAATGTCCTAAGAGAGGGAGAGATATCAATTGGAAAACAAAAACATGAAATTAAAAAGGAATAAGGGAGAAAACAATCGCTCAAAACATAAAAGGAAAACACCAGTAAAATATTAGAAATAAGGGAGGATTGACTCCTTTTATTTATGTATAGGAGAGATGCCTTGAAAGGATAGCTAAATTATTGTTTGAGAACTTGTCCATTAAAGAGGAGGAGATCCACATCCCCTTCAAGGTTTTGCAGCATGTACACACTCATGCAAATATTCTCCTTAATCATGAAAGGACCCAACCACAATTGTTAAATTTAGAGTGTTTCCCTTTATCCTCATGTGTCTTGTCCCATTTTAGAACCAGATCACCAATTTGGAAGTATTTTTCACCAGTAGATGTCTTATCAAAACATCATTTAATGGTCTACTAGTGAGCATCAAATTTTGATTTATCTTTGGATCAGTCTTTTTCCAATTTAACCAAGCTATTTATTCTTTTATGGATGGTAGGGAATTCCCTCCCGCGTCCCTTATTTGTAAGTTGGAGGGAAGGTAAGAAGATGTTGGGGGGAGGACAGATTACTTCCCATAAACAAGAGAGTATGGGGAGGGTCCAATGGATTCTTTTGGAGTGACCATATCTTCCCAAACATCATTAGGTACAAAGTTACCATATTTTCTCTACTGATCTACTATGGTTCACTTCAGGATACAACTTAGGTTCTTATTGGTGTATTCAAATAGGACATTTCCTTGGTGGTAATTGTTAGTTGTGTATTTCAAAATGATTCCTTTCTCTAAATAAAATTCAGTTAATTTCAAAGATGAGAAATAAGTGGCATTGTCTAAAACAAGGGTAGTGAGAAATCCAAACTTGGTAATTATGTGCTATTCCAAAAAACTTGATCACCACTTATTTGTTTACCTTAGTTAATGGTATGGATTTCGTCCATTGTGTGAAATAACAAATGTATGTGATAATGTATGTATGTTGTCTAGATGAATGAGGGTTAATCTCACAAATGATGTCTAAACCCCACTATTCAAATGGTTTTTCGAGAGCCATAGGTTGGAGTGGAACATCAGACCTACTCTCTCTCTCTCAGATGATTTTTATAGAAATGTTTTCCTCACCCCATGCAACTTGCTCAAAAGGCCTTTCTATTTCCCTATGCAGACTTGAAGTCCCATTTTGCACTTCCCTAAGCCAAAAAATCATATTTTTCCACATATTCACTCCCTACAAGTTAGACAAATTGCATATACGTAGGTTGCACCACTACAACCCGCGTACATCGAGTTTGGTGCTCAAAATTAAAAATTGTGTCAGGTTTCCATGTCACGTCACAAGATCCATGATCCTTGACCTTCCATATACTAGAAACGTTCTGAATCGACCCTTCAGGTCCATTTGAAGGCTATAAATTGGGCCATATCCAAATCATGGAAGAGAAGAGAATTGAAAATTTGAGAGAAAAGATACTCTAGAGAAATTTTCAGTTCACATTGAGTCTGCATCCCTTTGTCCTTTAAAGTCTAAACACATTGTTCAACCCCCAAGATCTTCCCTCTTTTATGGAGAACCTCATTGTCTCTCTTATATGAGCTTGCCTTTGGTGGAGGATTAAAGTCATGGAGGCTCAGATGGAGGGGACTTAGTTTCTCGGTTTTGAGACGTGCCGACACGGAATTTTGTCACTTATACACTTATATTGATCATATTTTAATAGAAATATTCTTTTCTCGTCCAATTAATATCTTGCAAATATTTAAATTATTATTCCATGGGCATATTTGTTATGAATGTTAATGGATTATGCTATTGAATGTGATAACATTATATATTATCACCATATGTTTTTGTATCTTGGTTGTTGAGGACAAGTTGCAGGTATAAATATTTGAGTCACATGCTAAATGGTGGTCTTCATTGAACGTCCAGATGAGGTAGGATATTTATCTTGTCTTGTTATCATTTTCATTTATATAGCATACTTGGTATTAGAGTTGATTTCTACAGTCATTCCATCTATTGTGGTTTACCCCATGCCACAGAGTGATTTTTGTCATAATATTCCTAAGGAATATATGATAGGTCATCACTCCATTTTGTATATTTACATTATCCTATGACTATAATCCACATTCCTTAGGTACAAACCCTTTTATTAGCAACACAGAACATTCTTAGTGCTATTAGAAGTGTCGTTATTAAGTGTTATAAACTTACCAAACATGGGTGCCCTAGTTAGAACCTTTGTTCCATTCGGTGCCCATGAAAAAGTTATTCCATAGGACCGAGAGTACCTTATAGTTCTGATATGAATTTGAGTTTGAACCTCATATTCTTACTCATAAGCATTGTGACCTTCACCTATGGTACTCCCACCGATTCTTGTTTAATCTCTTTTCCGACTCTCTCAAAAGCAAAAAGATTGTCAAGTGAAATTGTCTCTTTCACACTCTTTAAATGGATTTGAAAGGATGTCTATCTGGTGTAAGTTTAACCCTTTTTCATAACAAGTAGACTAATTTTGAAAAAGGAATACTCTAGTCAACATTAACTAGAAGAGTTTCCCTGGGTATTGTTTTATACTTTTTCATACCTAGGAGACTAAATTTATGAAAAAGGACATTCTTTGTAGTTAAGTTGTAATTGTATTTTGTCCTCCTGGTTTCAGTATTGAGCCTATTTCCAGTTCCCACTTTCTCATTATAAACCTACTACCTCAGCAATTTGCATCACCAACCAAGAAGATCATTGTTTATATCCTTTCCAGCTTGACACCCTATAACCTAAGAGGAAACATTCCCTCGAGTGTCCACATCCTACATGCACTTCCTTGCATTGAGCCTAGGTATGTTCCACTATCAGAACTAGTTGCTTACTCACGACACTTGTTTCCTCCATTTATCATAACATTCATTTGCCTTTGAAAAAACAAAAAAATACAGGCGGTAAAAGAATATTATCTTATATTGGCAGAAATCGTGTCGTCTTTGAACAAAGCACAAACTTTTGAGTCCACTTGTCATCGAAAGTTTGGGTTTAGCATGACCTTAGGAAGATGATATTGTTACTTAGAGTTTAGTCCTCTAACTGGTTATTCTTCTATTCCCTATCAAGATTTTGCTTGGTGTCTCCTACATCACAAAGTTTCATTTTCAAGTCTATGTTGTTGGAGTCCTCCATATATCTCATGCTCTTGTTCAAAGGATGTTTATAATCCTACATCATTTATTTCTCAGAACTCTCAACTTTGCATGTCGTCCTTACCCTAAGTGTGTCTCAGAGTTACATGAATTTCTAGTCCTACCGTGCACCCTGGTCCTACTTTCATTATGGGTAGGTAACCTTGAACCTAATAGTTGACATATCCTCGTTGGTCGCTGACTGGGGGGTTTCCCTTGTGTTCGATCGAAAGAAATATATTCACACATTGGGATTCATGTAGTGTCTTGGATTCCATTAGCATTATTGGTGGTTTCCTCACCTTTTTGGGAGTCTTCCTTATTGGTTGTTATTCATAGGGTCTTTTTCGTGCACTACTTGCATCTGGTGCATGCGAAATATGCACAGGGTCGTTGGTTTGTGAACATCCTCTTCATTTCAATTCCTCCAAATCATCAAGCTATTTCCTTGTACCTCGTGTTGACTAATGAGAGATTCCTTAATGCTCTCCTTTCAATGAGTATCCTTCCATCTAATTTAGCTCATATATTTTGGAAATGAGGACTATAGTCCTATGTGTACCTAGAGGCTTGCAGTCATCAATGGCAGGTTATCCCGCCATCAATGATTGGGAAGACATCAATGTCTCCTGATCAATGGGTTCTTCAAGTGTTCGACCTCAACATGTTTATTCATACTTGTAAGAATTTACTCGGTGAATTGATACCTACTTTCATCATTGGTAGGTTGTTTCGCATTTGTTAATGATATACATTAATGATGGGTAATCAAATGAAGTCTCATCATGTTTGACCTCAACTCCTCTATTCACATGATGTATACTTTCACATTTGGCAAATTGTGTAGAAGACTTGACGACATCAGTTTATAGTAGCAAATTTCCAGAGTTATTTCTATCATTCATTAGACTAGTACCTATATGACTTCAGTGATCATGGGAGATCCTATTATACTCAATTGTATACAGATATCTTCAGATTGATTTTGAGAGTGGTTTCCACTAGGCCTTGTTCGTTACTATGACAGCCTATGACATTTATCTACTTTGTATTTACTATTCATGGACATGAATAGTTATTTGGTATATTTCCACATGGATCTGCATTGTAATTCAAATTGGAAGCCATGTGTACAAAGTCATAATGGATTATAATATTCTCATGAGAAACTAGTTCTTCTAGTTGAGTCTCCATTACTCCACTTTGGGGAATTATAAAGTATTTCGGCCATCGCAGATACTCCTCTGACCTCACACATTAGGGGGAATATGTTAGAGCAAGTTTTTCCTCACACCATGAAACTTGATCAGAAGGCCTTTCCATTTCCCTATGCAAACTTGAAGTCCCCTTTTTCTTCCCAGAGCCAAAAAATCATATTTTTCCACATATACACGCCCTACAAGTTAGACAACATGTGTATATGTAGGTTGCACTACTACAACCTGCATACATCGAGTTTGCTGCTCAAAATTAAAAATTGTGTCAGGTTTCCATGTCACGTCATGAGATCCATGATCCTTGACCTTCCATATACTGGAAATTTTTTGACTCAGCCCTTCAGTTCCATTTGAAGGCTATAAATTGGGCCATATCCAAACCGTGGAAGAGGAGAGAATTCAAATTTTGAGAGCAAAGATACTCTGGAGAAATTTTTACTTCACATTGAGTCTAGATCCCTTTGTCCTTTAAAGTCTGAACACATTGTTCATCCCCCAAGCTCTTCCCTCTTCGATGGAGAACCTCATTGTCTCTCTTATATGAGCTTTCCTTTGGTAGAGGATTAAAGTGGTGGAGGCCCAGCTGGAAGGGACTTAGTTTCTCGATTATGAGACATGCTGACACAGGAGTTTGTCACTTATACCCTTATGTTGATCATCTTTTAATAGAAATACTCTTTTCTCATCCAATTGATATCTTGCAAATATTTGAAATATTATTCCATGGGATTATTTGTTATGAATGTTAATGGATTATGCTATTTTATTTTCTAACATTATTTATTATCAACATATGATTGTGTATCTTGGTTATTGAGGATAGGCTGCAGGTATAAAGCTTTGAGTCGTATGCTCAACAATGGTCTTCATCGAATGTCCAGATGAGGTAGGATTTTTATCTTGTCTTGTTAGCATTTTCATTTATATAACATACTTGGGATTAGAGTTGATTTCTAAAGTCATTCTGTCTTTTGTGGTTTAGCCCATGCCATAAAGCAATTTTCCTCGTAACAATGATTTATAGAAAATATCATAGTTTCAGGAATAAATATGTGCATCTTTAAACATCATAGGCCAACAATACCAGATCTCAAAATTTTGTGATCTATATTTTCTCCCGCAAAATGTATCCCAACTAGTCCGTCATGAAGTTCCTTGAGGACTTTGTTGGCATCTTGTTTCTGTAGGAATTTGAGGAGAAATTCATCATAGTTTCTTCTAAAAAGGATACCATGGACTGACTGATATTGTGCAAATTTCAATCTTAGTTCTCTTTTCTTCTTAGAATTAAGGTGTTCGAGAGAGGTTCCATGTTGTATATCTTTCTTTCGATCATTGTACCCTGATTTCTCTTATGTTGGTACACAGGAAGGATATTATGCACATAACATTGGTTCTTCTTTATATCCCTCTTCCGTTTGATTTTATGAACCCATAACTTCAAGTGTTAATTTGAAAAGGCCCTGAACTTTGATGATAGTCATGGGATTAAATTCCAGGTAATATTCTTGCAAGGTTGTCATCCAATTTACTTGTCTTTTTCCCAACTCCTTTTGTAAAAACAAAAATACTATAAATGTGTGAGAAATGATTACAATGGGAGGGTTATTTAATATTTATTGTCGAAATTGTTTGTTAGATTTATTAACAATGAATGATTTCTTATCCATCGTTGGGTAGTTCATTTCATCACCTTGAAGACATATGCTCATGGATGCTATGGGGAATCCATCCCCTTGTTGATCCTTTCAGGTGAGCACCAATGTAAGAGAATGATTAGAGGGAGATGTGTAGAGTAAGAAATGTTTGAAAAGGTCAAGAATTTGTAATGTAGGGGCTTACACTATATAAGATTTCACGTTTTTGAAATATTTTTTCTCAACAGACGTCCACTTGAATTATGTTTCTTTATTGATCATCCATTGAAGGTGTTTGAATATCTTAGCAATGTCGGACATGAATCTCCATACAAATTTTTTCTTTCCAAAAAATGACTGGATCAATTTCTTAATGTTCGGAAATTGGATCTACATGACAAATTTAGTATGTTCAGGATCGACAAAGATCCCATCCTTATAAATAATACGCCTCAACAATAACCTTTCTAAAAGAACAAATATTATTTTTGTGGGATTCAAAGAGATATCATACTTCCTGCATATTTCAAAAATCTATTTTGGATAGTGTGGTTGATGAAATCTTTACTTGGAATACATGGTGACATCATCTACGTATATCACCACACTTTGATTAATCGTACCCTTGAATTCTATGTCCATTGTCCTTTGGAAAGTTGTGCTTGCGTTGATCAAGAAGAATGTAATTCTTCTATATGAAAAGGTTCCTCACTTAGTTGTAAGTGTTCTTTAGTGGGTTGGGTTCTTCTAAGAGAACCTTATTGTATCTAAAGAACCCATCTAGTAGAGAAAACATCTACAAACAAGAGAAAATATGGAGTATATGTGCCATAGGGGGAACGTGGTAGTTATATTTATCAGAGGCTTGGTTCATATTTCTAGAATATACACATAACCTGGTCTCCTTGAAATTCTTTCTCACTGGTAGTAAATTTCAAACCCAGATAAAATGTCAAACTTTGAATATAATCCAAGAATCTAGTATCTTTTTCATCTCCTTTTGGATCAACAACTCAAGAGTGGGATGTATTTTCCTGAGTTTGGTTGAAAAAGTTTGACACCTTCTTTGATGGAGATTATATGTTGAATTATATGAGTTTCGTATGTTTTTTAGGTCCTCATACGTCCATGCAAACAAATTACAATATTTCTTAAACAGTTGCATGAAAGTATGCTTCTATGATTCTAAACAACAATTGCTTAAGTTGTTGAACTTCACCTATTTCAAAGTGCCCATATTAACCAAAGAGTGCATCATATTTGAGTTGTTTGTCTTGGGGTTCACTATTTCTTTGAATTTGGATTGCAAATCAAAAACATTTTCAAGTGGGAATACATTCCCTATGATGCAATTACTCTTGATCTTTTTTTCCTCACCCCTGTATTCATGTATATTTTGTTGGTGTGCCTTCTCATCTATCATAGAATCTTAGAACAATTATGCATAGGTAAGGAAGTGTATCAATTGAAATTCATCATTTAATACCCCCCAGTTGGTGACGTTATTGGGTACGGAAGGCCTAAAAATAATTTTGATAGTAAAATCAATATTCAAAGGAGTGAATATCGTTGCTACATTAGCCAACATATCAACAACAACATTATGAGGATGACATATAGAAGTAATGTTAAAATCATCAAAATAATTTATTAGATTCCATACCTCTTGCTAGTATCTTTTAAGGTGGGGGAACAACCAATGTATATGATTATTCGCCTATCTCATGATTATTTTTGAATTACCAAAAACCCTTAGGAATTTTACCTTGAGATAAATAATATTTTTCATACCTTGAACCAAGGCTTCATATTCATCTATATTGTTGGAACATTCAAATTATAGGTAGAAAGATATCATATTTTTGCATATTTTTAGATCAAACAGTATGCAACATGCCCCGACTCCTTGTGATCTACAACCATCAAAGAACAATGTTCAAATGCAAGTTTATGTAATTGAGTTAGTAAAAAAATCATCTACTTCTACTATTTTATAGTCATTTGCACTGGTCAAAGTGAAATTAAGTGTTGGAACATGCGGTTCCATCGTAATCCACACCTTGTCAGTTCAATGGGTTGACTAATCTATTTGGTCAAGGGTGGACTAATTGATAGTTTACTATGTCCAATTAGGATCCCAGATCCATGTTTTATGGACAAGTGAAATCATGTATTCTCGATATTGTTGATTTGGTCCATGAGCGAAACCTATTTATAGATGATCCTTATGATTGGTTTATCACATCATTGGAAGATCTATTTCCACTCTCATGGAGTGTGCTTGTGCTTCAGTGAAACGATGTGTTTAGAAACCATTACTTCTCTTGAATATGTTCTCCTCTACATTTAATGCATTTCCCAATATGAAGGAGTTCATAATTCTTTTCTACTTGAAGTGAAGATGGGTGTGCTACCTAACAACTGTGGTCATCTTCTAAAAAATAATTTAGCAATTCTTTATGAGAAAAATTGATAGGTTCATCCTTACCTTCAAGGTCGGTTACCATGTGCTTCATGTGAGCTTCGTTGTCAACTATTATTTGAGTTGTTCTTTCCTTTTATGGTAATGATAGGTGAGTCCAATCTATGGAGATGTAACCATATAGTTTTGCAGACTAGACCCTCCTCAACAATAAACCAAAAGATTTGCAATATCTAATACAACCATATCAGTAAACTAATGTATTATGGGATTATAATATAATATAATCATGACATCCTTAAGTCCGTCCGTTACTTTAACACTTGATCTATCTAAATGGATAATTTTGGTTGTGATTTACTCAGGGAGAACATTTGTCTTTTGACAAATTGAGTATGATATCACATTCAACAAAGTGTGGGAGTATGCTAAGAAGTTGTGCACATTGAAATTCAATATTTAAAAAGTGTGGAGGAAATACATGATCTTGGATCTAGAATGTGACTCTATACTAGTTGCGTTGATGGTGGACTTTGTCCTAGTTTTTTCTTCTATCTTTGTTTCAACAACTTTGAAACCGTTTCCTGATACAATATAATTATTCTACTCAAATGTTTTGGGTTTGAATGTATGAGGAATGATTTCTCTCTACTGAGAAAGTGCATATATGTCATATAGATAAATGTGTGCTTTGGTTATTCAAATCTTCAATGATGTTGTATTCTAAGGAGTGACATTCATATATGTTCAAGTTTTTTTTTTATTGTGAAGTGTTAGGGGTATTACTAACCTGTGCAATATTACTTGGCTTCTTTGCAGATGTGGGAGGACTTATATTTCTAGGAGAAGGGATAGTTTTAGAAGGTAGAGGGGTGTTTGCTACTGCCCCTTTGTTGCACAAGTTATAATCCTTGGGAGAAACTTTCGTTATTTGGGTGTCTCCTTCAAACATTGCTTCAACCTATTCATCTCTAAAGTATAAACACATATCCCATAAACACTTTTTAAATTATTTCGTGGTGTCCTTTTCCTCAATTGCTTCTTCCTTTTTCTTTTCTTTTTTTGGTCATCAGAAGCTTCCTTCTAGTTTAAAAACTAATTGATGACTAGGTTCATGGAATTAATCCATTGAGGGAAGGATTTTTCAAAATGATTCATCTGGTTATAGGAACACAAATTTTCCATTCCAAATTCATCGAGGTTTAACACCAGACTAGGGGTCTCTGGTGGATTACATGCGTTATCATTCCTTTTAAAGAAAGGATAGAAAGGTTTATATTTAGAGGATCCTTCACTAGCACTCTTCTTGATTTCTACCACTTCATTGAATAACTTGTTTACTATGCTCACTATGCTATATAAGTTCTTGGGTTCATTTTCAGGAGGCTTAGTTAGGAGTAAAGTATTTTTTCCTATTGATTTGGTTTCCTCGATTGTGGGATGGATGCCTAAAGAGAGAATTTGTTTCTCAAAATTCTCATCTTCTTCAAAGTTCAATGCTAAAGTAGCTTTGCAATATCATTTAACAAACATTCCTATGGAGGGATGTAATGATGAAGTATAATATTCTACTATTAATGCTTCAACAGAGCCGACATCAACAAGGAACTTATTTAGGATGGTGGTAAAATGTTGTTTGAAATCCTTGACCTTCTCCTTCTTTTCCATTTAAATAGATACCAATTATTTAAACAACATTGCGGGAGTTTTCTCATCTCCAAACATACCAACAAAGGCTTTCTAAAAATTATCCCAGATGGTTATAGATATTTTTGAGAAAATATAGTACGACATGGAAGCCTTATTCTCAAAAGTATAAGGGAAAATCCTACATAACAAATCTTTGTGTCATACATTAGGGATACATATTGAAAAATACAAATTCTTAATGTGATATTTATAGGGAACATGATTTTTCTAGATCAAACATGGAAGTCTTTCTAGAAACTTAGGTAGGTCATTTATTAGTCTAGGAAGATGTAAACCTCCTTGAAACATACATGCTGGAATGTAATTTCAATTTCCAACCATGCCATCTTGCTCATATCCAGAATGATGTTCAGAACCGGAAAGGGTATGACTTATATGAGTAAGATAAATTTGGTGCAAAGGTTGAGGTATTTCTTGTAAGGAAACCTCAACCATGTCCTCAATGGAGTTGAAAAGAATGTTCGACTGATTAATGAGTGTTCGGGTAGCTCTCCTCCTAGGTAGTGTTGAAGATACGAGTAAGAGGCCAAGTAATTTATCCAAGGAATGGGTGACTCACCAAGTTTCAACAAACTTTCCATTAAGGATAGCATACTAAGTCTCCGGATTAGTTTTAGGACTTCTAACAACAAGAATTTCAAATGTAGGGTTGGAATATTCAAAAGGAATTTCCTTCTGAGGAAAAATACGTGTTGGTTGTTGTCCAATGGGAATGTTATAAAATGTATAACCATACATGTATCTACCATTAAAACTAGCAATACAATTCAATCCCTCCTTCTAGCACCAATTTTGTTGACGTGGGAAAATGCCCCTCAACAAATAAGGGTACTCCCGAGTATGAGTTCCCAATTATATTACGAACCATTTGGATTAGGAGACCCATATAAATTATGGATCAGATTCCATTACTGGGTT
>JASDQU010241775.1:93655-105069 GCA_032191745.1 Picea mariana | reverse complement strand
AACCAAATATGAAGAAATGTTCCTTTGGGATTTCAAATTTTGAAATCTTTTCCTTATATTTTAAAATAATGGAAAGGCTACAATCTTTTTCTTTGGAAAAAAAAATTCAATCCTTATAGTGCACCTCACATAGGGGGATTCAAACAAATCATCTACTAGAATGGAACTATCCAAATGCCTAATAACATTGGTGATCATTAGTGTGTTTCTTATCTAGGTGAACTCAAAGTTATTTGGTGAGGGTAGGAATTTACTAGGAAATTTTTTTATTTTGCTTTGCACATTGTTTACTTGGGAGAAGGGTATGTAGAAGTAAATGTAATGTGAATAGATGATAAAAAAAATTCAATGTTTAGACACAATGACTAGCAAAATTTCCTTGGACAAGTAGTGGACTTTTTCATTGTTTGTCCTATGGATATGACAGTAGCAACTCGTGAAATTTTGAATGAAAAACACTATAAGTAAATATAATATTTGATAATTGGAAGCTCAATGGATTAACTGAACCAATATTCACTAATTTTGTTGGGAATTTGGTTGGTTCTACGTTCATAGGTTCTTGGTTTGAATCCCCCTATGTCAGGCACGCTAGTTTAAGCCAACATGTTTACTAGTGATGCCACCATGAATGTGTGGAAGCACCCATTGGGTTTCCCCGTGAGATTATTTCCTAGGGAATAAATATTTGATAATAAAAATTCATAATCTTTTATTAATATTTTGTGTGATATTTGTTAACTTTTAGTCTATTCCAACATACAAAGAACATTTAAAAAATATTATGTAGAATACTTATGATGAATGCACATGTGGAGGGTTTAGTACTTGGACAATTGATTATAATTATTAAGACAAGGAGGATTATGAGGAAGATCATAATAGTTAAAATGATCATGGGTTTATTTTGATGATGTTAATACATTTAATTTACACTTCATCAACATTACAATATGTGATATTGTATCACAATTAATGCACTATTCTGTAAAGATATATTTTCTTGTAATTGTATTTTTGCTACTTACCATTTTGAGTGGTGTACATTAGTTATGATATTCTCTCCATTTACTTATTTTCACGTTGTTGGGATTTATGTAACTAAAAAATGTATTATATGTGTGTTTTTTCTTTTCTTTAAGTCTTCATAATTATTTAATTTAATTCACGATGATAAATTGGAATGATGATGAATTAGATCATTATAAGTAAGTTTTGGTTAATTAAATAAATTTAAATGTTTTGGAAATAATTAAAATGTATGGAAACTGATGATTCATTAGTTTGATTTTTTTTTGCCTAATATTTTTAACACTCTTACCACCACAACTTGAGGCTAGATAAATGACCATTTTTTTTTTTACTTTGATATGGTTGCAATTAATATCTAATAATGACCAATATAAACTTATTTGGACTCTAATGTGGTTGGAATTGGGACTTGGTATATGACAAAAAATAAACTTATTTGGAATTTAATATGGTTTTAATTGAAACCTTATTAAAATTTAGCATTATACATCAACAAGGGAATCACTAGATGGACATATGGTTGTTAAAGAGGACATAAAAAAAGTTTTAGTTACGGACTTGGATTTGTCTTTAATTTGATGTTGCTTTTGATGTTAATGTTAATGTCATCTCTAAAATCAACATTAATTTTGTTGTTATTTGCATCTAATATTTTTGACATAATTTTGGACGTAGTATTTGTTTCTAATTGAAACTATTAATTTGCATTGCGTAAAAAAGTGGCCACCATAATTGATCTATAGATAGTAAAACATTTAGACATAGATGGAAAATTTAGACAAATAAAAAACTTGAAAAAATCATTCCTTGAGATTATTAGTGTTATCAATGTCTTATGCTTCCAACATCTATCGGTTTATTGTCCAACACATTGTCCTAAAAGTAACAAACAATGAAAATAAATTAATTGCATTTGAAACAAATATTAACTCATGTTTTGGGCACTAGCTACAGAGTCCTTGTGGATTGTTGAACCTAATATTTTTTGGTGCCCTACAGAGGTCCAAGAGCTAGGTGAGATAAGGGAGAAAAAGTTTTGTAGGTAATTTTAAAAATGATGAAAAATGCACCACTGTCTCTTCTAGCTATTTGTTGTTGATTCCAACACTGTTGCTTTTTCTTGGAACCTAGCAATTGATAATTGAACATCAACCTCCCATTCTTTTAAATTTTATGAATGAACTTGCGTCACTTGGATTTTGAGAGATGAAGCAGGTTTTATTGTCACTAGATGTACAACCCTATCCTTAAACACCATTTGGATTACTTGGGAGACCAAGGAGACAATTTATTTAGATTTGATTTTCTTACTATAGGTGGCTTGATGTAGTTTCCTCAACTCCTCTTTGTTGTGGTAAAGTCCCCCTGCAGATAGGTGAAACCCCTCGTAGATCAAGACCCCTCTTGATCCAAGAAAAAATAAAAAAAAATGGTGAACTACTTTCCTCTTAGACCTATTTCGACAATTAGAATGAGAAGGAAGAGATGGATGACTTACCGTTTTATGATGATTGTCCTTGCTTCTCTAGCCTTTGACCTTGATTTCCAAGTTCCTAGGTACAAGAAAAGACCTGCAAAGAATAAAGAGAAACCTCCTTCTTCCACACTATATTGTTAAGTGAAAATAGATATATCTATGATGAATTTAACAACAATAGACATGCATACACTTTAACACATAGACATGAGAGGAATGGGACAAGCTATGTATTAATGGAAATCCATCAAAATGGAAGCACATACAATCTCAAGTTTGAAATTGTAGAAGCTCCTCGAAGCTCTCCTATCCAACCCCTTGGATCTCACACAATAATAAGTATGATTATATTAATTCTTCTCCTCTCTTGAATGTCTCAAGATCATAAGTATGATATTCTGAAGTTCTCTCCTCCCTTTTTCACTCAAGCATGGATTTTATTATATAGGCTTTGAGGTATCACAACCACATGATAGTTTTTAGGAGAGGAAGTGGTCAAAAGAGGATTTGGCTCAACCAACAAGATTTGTCTCCCAACTTTTCTGGGGATTATGACAAGTACTCCCACACGATGATAAAGTTGTGACACTTAGTAGAATGTGATACATAAGTGTGACACTTAGCAGCACGACAAATCAACACTTAGTAGAATGTGATACATAAGTGATACATAAGTAAGACACTTACTAGAATGTGATACATAAGCGCAACACTTAGTAGTGTGGGAATTTGGTGTGTAACACTCTTCCACACAGGATTGAAAACAATGCATACCCATACAAGCCAAGGGAGAGATGAGACACTAACCTACTATGAAAACTCTACTAAGTAGATATGCCCCTGCTAAGATTCGAGAAGACACTATAAACAAGGAGAGGGTGCTACAAGACTATATGAGTTCTAAGTAGAGTGAAGGATGCCACTCTAAATTATTGTAGACACACTAAATATAATAGGAAAGGAACTCATCAACCCTTAAATGTATCCCTAGTGAGAAACAAAAAATTAGGAGGGTGACACTTAATGATAACGAGGAGAATGGGAACATATTTGTCGAGGGGAACAATCAATAGGAAACATGATGTGGCATGTGTGAATATGAAAAAAAGATGAAGGGGTCTTGAATGCCCCTCCATATTTAATAATTAATGATGTGAGCATTCATGGAAGGAGCTAGGTATTGTTGGAAATAGAACACTTCCACACCAAACCTAGCAGAAGAGAGGAAGAAATATTTAAGCGAGAAATCAAATGACAAAGAAAACACACAATACACAAATAATTTATCCTGGAAACCCAAATGGGAAAACCAACATTCCTGGAGCATCTTGCTCCCTTATTTTATTATTATTTTAGAATAAAAGGTTACATTCCTAACCTTGGTATACACCTAAGACACAATCAACATCATACCTTCTTGCTTTACACAAGAACAACCCTGTAGCCAATTCAACTTACACTTACATGACCAACAACCTCTAAAACAATTGATCTAAATATTATATTTTACAACAATACAACACGCCTTATTTATAACATTTACAATAGGTAAAATCATAAATAAAGGCACCCAAAAAATGGTTACATATCCACGTAGATCATTGGCTACAAATCCCACAAATGTCAGGTTTTTGTTACAGTCGATTTCAAAATCATTTTACTAGTCGATACCAGTCGACCGCCACTCGATATTCAGTCGGTTTCCACACGAACACATGTCGACCTCTTTGACTTGTTGTCAATCACTTCAACTTCAAATTTTCCCAGTCGATCCACCTCAACCTTTGAATTTCACTGCCATTCGATCCACCTCGACTTGACATTCACTACAAAGAATATAACAACCCAACATTCTCCCACTTGTTGTCTTCTTTGTTGAAATCAAGAGATTTCTAAACTTTCATTCACAGACCTGGGGAAATAATTCCCATTGCCTCTTTGGACCAAGATAACTTGACAACATGACAAATTTGGTCAAAGAGTCTGTTATGTTTTCCAACATGTCTACTTTTTCTGGCAACACCTTGTTGCTTTCCACCACGTCTCTCATGAAATGGTATTGTACATCAATATGCTTAGTCTTGGAATGATAAGTTGGGTTTGTTGCCAGAAATATTGTTCTTTGAATATCACAATTTATCTTCATATCTCTCTGCTCAAACTCGATTCCTGAACACAGTCATTGCATCCATACTTCTTCTTTTCTTCCATGAGTGGTTTCCATTTATTCAAATTCTGTTGTTGACAGGGCCACGACTGACTGTCACTTACTCATCCAGTTGATTTCTCCACCGAACAACTTGAACACATATCCATTGTTTGAACTTCGTCGATCCATATCTCTAGCCCAGTCAACATCAACAAATCCATGTACACCTAATTCACTATCACCTCCAGGTTTCCCTTGGTAGCATATAGAATAATATTTGGTGCCATACAAATACCTGAATATTCTCTTGACAATTGCCCAGTGCTCCTTTCCAGGTGTCGACATGTACCTTCTCAACACCCCCATTGCATGGGAAATGTCTGATCAAGTGAAGAACATCACATACATTAGACTATCAATAACACTTGCATAGGGGACATGTTCCATATCCTCTATTTATTCATGTGCCTTTGGACATTGTTCAACAGTTAGCCTTGCTCCCCCAGGAATTGGCACCTTTATAGGTTTTCAATCCTACATGTTGAAACATTTTAAAACCATTTCAATATGTTTCTTCTAATTCAATCAGAGCTTCCTAGATGCTCGATCTATCTTGATCTCCATTCCCAGAATGAATTTCGCTGCACCGAGATCCTTCATGTCGAACTTGGAGGATAACTACTTATTCACCTCCTTTATTGTGTCCATGCTATTTCCGATTAGCAACATGTCATCGACATACAATGCTACATATATGAAACACCTACCTTCTTCTTTGGAATATATGCAGTAATCAACTTTAAAATCACAAACTAAGGATATATGTGTCAAAATTTTGATACCACATCCTTGGTGATTGATTTAGACCATAAAGGGATATTTTCAACTTGCATACCAAACATTTCTTTCCCTTTAATATAAATCCTTCAAGCTACTTCATGTACATTTCTTATTCCAGGTCCCCATGTAGGAACATTGTCTTCACATCCATATGTTCTATTTCCAAATCAAATGTTGCAACTAGAGACATTAATACTCTAATGGAAGCTAATTTTGCAACATGGGGAAAAATATCAGCGAAGTCGACTCCTTCGACTTGGGAATATCCTTTCGCTACCAATAGAGATTTAAATTTATAGACTTGACCTGTTGCGTTCATATTATTCTTGAATACCTACTTACTATCGACGAGATTTCTTCCACTAGGTAATTGGACTAAGTCCCAGGTCTCATTTTTGTCCAAGGATTCCATTTCTTCAACCATGGAATCCTTATAGAGTCTTCCCTTTGTCAAGTTGTCTGCCTCCCTAAGAAACTTGGGCTCCTTGTCAGTGGAAGCTAACAAAACTGTGGAACGAAAGTCGAGAGGACTATACCTTTCGATTGGTTTTCTTATTCATACATACCTCTTTACAACTGAGGTCAGTTATTGCACCTCTTAATATGATTCAATTGACTCATCTTAATCATCTTTTTCTTCGTTCCTTAGTTCAAATATCACCTTCTTTGGATTATTCTCTGTTTGAACCATCACTTAAAACATGGACTTCCTTTCGACGTATCTGAAGACCACATCTCGACTGTATACTATTTTCCTTGATGTAGGATCCCAGAGCTTATATCCTTTCATTCCTTCTTTATATCTAATGAAAATACACTTGACTATTTTCTTGTCCAGCTTGCTCCTCTTTTCCTTGGGAACTTGCACAAATGCCTCCCAACCAAATACTTTGAGATGTGAAACTGAAGGATTCTTAATAGACCATACCTCATGTGGAGTCGTGTTGACTAGTGTTGACGAAGGAGACATGTTCACCAGATATTTTGCAGTGTCAAATGCCTCTGCCCAGAATTCTTGTGCAAGCCTAACCCCACTGAGCATGCTCCTTGCTTTTTCCATCAATGTTCTATTCATTCTCTTGGAAACTCCATTTTGTTGTGGGGTATATGGTGTGGTATTTTGGCATGCTATGCCACACTGCTTACAGAACAACTCAAATTAATTTCCACAGAATGCACCACCATTGTCAGTTATCATCACCTTAATCTTCTTATTTGTCTAGTTTTCAAAAAGAGACTTAAACTCTTTGAATCTCTCGAAAACCTCTAATTTTTTCCTTAGGAAATATATCCATATCTTCCTGGAAAAATCATCTATGAAGGAGACATAATACAAGGATCCACCAAGTGAAGTCATTGAAATAAGGACACACACATCCCTGAGAACCAATTCTAGAATCCCCTTTTCCCTTATTGCTCTAGATGGTAACCTCACCCAATTTTGTTTTCCATATATACAATATTCACAAAAGTCAACTTCTAAATTACATTCATGGAAATATTCAACCATATCTTTGTTATGCATAGTTTGAAGTCTTTTTTCTCCAATGTGTCCAATCCTCTTGTGCCATAGTATGGTCGGGTCGAATTGATGATGACTTTTCGAGTTGTTTTGAATCGATTCAACCCGAGTCGAGTCGAGTCAAGTCGAGTCAACTTCAAGAATATCGATGTTTTGCATCCAGTTGAGTTGGCATTCCCTAACAACTTGTATAGGGTTCCAATCTGAACTCCTTTTATTAAGACCATCATACCTATGACCGTCTTGCATGTATCCTTTTGAAATAGAGTGTGCACTCCTACATCACTCATCTTATTGAAAAATATTAGGTTTCTTTCCAAACCCAAAATATGTAGCACACCTGGGAGAGTTCTACTCCTCCCATCCTGCAACATCAGCCGAAATTTGCCCCGTCAGAAAATTTTGGTTTTCGAGTTGCTCCCAAAGAACACATCTCCTCCATATCATTCATATTCATATAACCATTCTCTATGTGGTGTCATATGATAGGATTCTCTTGAGTTGATCAACCAAACATCTTGATCCAACTATGTATTGGTTGATGCTAGGTACACATTGCCTTCCTTTTCGGGAGTCATCTTTCTCTTAGTTGACTGCTTCTCATCGGATCCTGTACTGATTTCCATTACCTTCGACTTGCAATCCCATTTATAATGCCCATTTTTTCTGCATTTCCAACATCTTCTCATCGACTGAACATGGGATTTAGATCTACCCTTTGACTTAGGCTTTCTACCGAAGAATTTTCCTTTATCTATGTCAACTTGTTGACCTCTCACCACTCATGCATCTTTGGTCAATCCTTCCATGCTCTTCCTTCTCATTTATTTTGATAGTAGAGATGCAACCACGTCTTCTAGCACTAATGTGGTTGAATTACTCCCTATATCCACAAATAAGTTATCCCAAGAGTCTGGCAAAGAACATAATAGTCTAGTACATGTCTCCTCCTCAATGATATTAATATCCACAAAAGATAACTAACTTCTTATGGTATTAAACACATTTAAATGCTCAATTACTGAACTATCCTCACTCATCCTTAGAAGATACAATTTATTTCTAAGGAACAACTTATTTACCAGGGATTTTGACCGGTACAAGCTCCCCAACTTGTCCCACGATTTCTTTTTCGAATGTTCACTTGAGACATTCAACAACACCAAATCTACAAGACAAATTCGAATCATACTCATTTCCCTTCTTTCGAGTTTCTCCCATTCTTCCCGAAACATACTTGCTGGAATGGTACCTAGACAGATTGTTTCCCATTGTTCTCGGTCTACTAGGAGATATTCAATTTTAAGCTTCCAAAGCTCAAACTTTTGGTCATTTCATTTTTTGATCTCTATTCTTGAGCTACTTGTCATTATTTAAGCATAAGTTTAAAGATCTTTGACTTACGACTCTTACTAGACATATGGTTTAGCTCATATCTAAGGTTGTTAAACCAAGCTCTGATACCACATGTTGGAAATATAACAATTCCACACTAAACCTAGTAGAAGAGAGGAAGAAAAATTTAAGCTAGAACTCAAATGAAAAAGCAAACACATAGTGCATAGATAATTTACCATGGAAACCTATTGATGGCCAAATATGACCATGTTCAATATGTGGGAAATCGTCCGGTCAAAATCCCAATTAGATCTTTATTCGTTGTAAATGGTGATTTCGTCTGGTTTAAGTCCAATTACCTAAAACCATCTAATCTATTAAATTTAAAATATATACACCTTTTAATCAATTGAATCTATAAACTAAAATAAATATACATATCTTAAACTATATACAACAAATAAATTAATTCTAATTGACATAAAAGTTACCTCTATGAAAGAGGATTTGTTTTCTTTTGAAAAGTATGTATAATGAAAGTAAAATATATTAACTAAAACATAATAAAACTAAAAAAGAAAAATCTAATAGTGGGCCTCATTATAAATAGTATATGAATCTAAGTAAAATAAACAATGTTCTAAAGATATAGATCCTCAAAACAAATATTTTATTAAATCAACTGAAAATGAATTATAAAATCTAATTAAATAATTAACATAGACTTATAATTCCAATAGTAATTTACATACATATTAATCACTGAAATAACGTGTCAAATAAAAAATGAAATTGATTTAATTTATCAATAGTAATTAACTAAATAAACCTGTAGTATCATCAACACATAATCCAGATAAAACTTTGATTTAAAAAAATAAACAACTCAAATACCAATAATAATACCAAATACTGATTGCTTGTATTAATATTCGAAGTCATAAAGAGATTCAAAATAATGTATCAAAACCAAAACTTGTACAACAATGTATAAGCTTTGTTTTCTTTCCAAAAAACTGAAAATTCCCCTAAATTATCTTTCTTTCACTGTTTTTATATTGAAGGAATTCAAAAACATAAATTAACTTCCATAACCATAAACAATTATCCATTTAGAATGGGAAAATAACA
Source organism: Picea mariana (assembly GCA_032191745.1). Classification (NCBI taxonomy): domain Eukaryota; kingdom Viridiplantae; phylum Streptophyta; class Pinopsida; order Pinales; family Pinaceae; genus Picea; species Picea mariana. Next base: position 95,580 of record JASDQU010241775.1, on the reverse strand, counting down.
AAATTGTTTAATTCCCCAAACTAAATTAACTAAGTATATAAAAATAAAATCAACTAACGGTTCAATGTCTCGAAACTAATTTTTTCATTTCCCGCATTTTCCATGACATTCTTTTTACATTTGTAAAAAAAATAAAAAAATAAAAACATAAATTAATAAAATATAAAAACGAAAATTAGAGTTGCTACAGAATTTGAAATTTTGTAGATACTCTTTTATTAACTAAAATTAATGAAAACGAAAACTAAACTAAAAAATGTTAAACTCATACCAATAACCAAAATATTTTAACACTGATTATTACTGGGAACTGTCTTGAAATCAGAATTAACAAAAATATTAACTCCTACGGAGTTCATGTTAACTGCATCTTTCTTCTTATCTTCTTTGATCCCTGAAACCTATCTTCTTTGGATATCGATCAAAGGTCTATTCTATGATCTAAGGGGTTGATTTTATAATTCCAAATCAATTATATTAGCATATATGTAACACTGGAACCATTGAATAATATTTATTTTTCCAGAAAGAAACCTCGAGATTGAGATCAGTTTCAGTTTTTTCATTTTCCTTTTCTTTAGAAAGATTTTCAATTGGTTCCTGTGAAGAAACATACTATGGGGAAACGTGACGTGGGAAGAAAATTCCTGATTCATAACCATATCTTCATCATCAACCTGTATAGGATAACTAGCTTTTTAGGTTTTCCTAGATTTATTTCTGAGCATTCTTGAAATTTTTCTTCCTTGCCTCTTGTTCATAAAATCAACAAGATTAATGGAATCATTGTTTTTTTTGGTAACAGGTGGGTCCCATTCAGATGCAAACAAGGATAGTATAGTTTTCTTGGAATCTTCATAAGAAGCATGAGGTGCTTCACTGAAAACACAAGATTCCGGGATAAGGTTAAATTTGACAGTTTGACTGCGAGTAACCCTCGCGGTGTTTTGCAGAGGAGAAGAAGCATGAGGGTAAGGAATAACGAAATATTCTACAGGTTTTGGGGTTTCTTCCTGAGCAAGATGAAACTGTGAATCTACTTTATAATTAACTTGTAAGTGATTTCTTTTCACAAATTTATCCCAAGAATCACCATTATGTTGTAACTGAAATTCAATCAGAATTTTCACTAAACTATGATGAAAAACATTTATTTCTGAACTAAGACTCTTTCTCTGATAGAAATGTGCCATTTTAGATACGCTTTTAAGCAATAACACATGCATTTTCAACTCATAATCCATGAAGACCATTAAAATCCGAAAGTGATAAATAAAGAAAAGGCTATATCTGCCCTCACAGGTGATAAACCCCTTAATAACTACTAAAAATAAATGCCATTTTTCTTTGATTGAGGATATGGGCATACCTTTATAATCGTATTTTCATTCGGGAGAAACCAGAATTTCTGACCAAGGAATCTCCTTCACCCTTTTGGTTTTAGACCAACATTCTCCTTTCAACGATAATTCAGTAGCTCTGACTATTATTTCTTCATAAATCTGTGACTCTATATCCCCAATTTTGGCGCGTTCACCATTAAAAGTTCGTGCAAATGCTTTGGTGACTTGCACGTTGTGACCATTAAACACGCACAAAAAATTTAACCATCCAACCTTTTCAAAAGTTGGAAAATAATCTTCCCGTGCTTCAATAAGTTCGACAACGGGTTCTACCCTGGAAATCATTCCCATCCTAGCAATAGTTTACCACTCTAAAGTTTGGAAAAACCCTCATTAACAGACCCTCGCTTGCAAATGAATGAAGACAGAGTTTCGATTCTTGAATCAAAACCTTATTTCGAGGAAGACACAACATAGGTAATAACTCATGAATACAGATATACAACTGAACGCTAAATGTGGATGCGAACAATTCACTTCGTGAAAAGGAGTATTGTTCGTATGCAGGTTGAAAGGACCCTG
>JASDQU010241775.1:58600-70334 GCA_032191745.1 Picea mariana | reverse complement strand
AACCGAGTTCCAAATTTTCACCTCTAGGATGCACTATTATGTCACCTGGGATACCTTTGTGTTCCTTCAAGCGAGTGTGCCAAGATGATTTGGGAATCACACTATAGTCGAGTCATTGGGAATTTCGGGGTCGAGAAAATAGTTGCAGTATTGCAAAAGTATTTCTATTGTCCAAACCTTTGACAAGATGTCGGGAAGTACATCAGATCTTGCACTGTCTACGCCATTTCCAAACCGACCATTAAGAAGAAAGGCCTCTATACTTCATTTCCTACCCCTAGTTGACCTTGTGAATCCATCTCCATGGATTACATGTCGGGCCTTCCTTCTAATAAGAATGGAAATGACTGTGTTTTCATGATCGTCAATAGATTCTTGAAGATGGCCATTATGGCGGCCTGCAAGAAGAATATCACAGCAAAAGCCACTACTAAACTCTTCTTTGAACAAGTGTGGGTACACTTTGGGATCCCACAGTCTATCATCTTAGATCGGGATATCAGGTTCCTCAGTACATTTTGGTCCAGCCTCTGGTCAATGCTGGACACCAATCTCACCAAGTCCACAGCTTTCCATCCCTAAACTGATGACCAGACAGAGGTCGTCAACATGATGATCGTACACATTTTGCGCATGTACAACTCAAAGCATCCATGGACATGGGATGAGAACCTCCCCTATGTACAACATAGCTATAATAGGGCCCTCCACATCTCAACCGAACATATCCCCTTTCAGGTGGGCTTGGGATTTTAGCCACTAAGTCCCATTGATGTAGCCATACCATTTGCAGCTACTTAAGTTGATTCGACTCATGTCCAGTCTGAAAGCTGCCAAGGAAAACAAATTCATTGAGCGCATTCAACACATTCACCAACATGTTCATGACATATTGGACAAAGCCAATGCTAAGTACAAGCAGTGGCATGATCAACATCGAGTGCAACACAACTTCCAGGTGGGTGACAAAGTGTGGCTACATTTGCAGAAGGAGCGCCTCGCTGGACCCCGCCGCAAGCTTCGCCCACTCTGATATGGGCCATACACCATCACCAAGGTTGTAGGGGACAATGCCTACGAGCTCAGTATCCCACCATTCCTTGGTCTGCACCCAGTGTTCAATGTGGACCACCTTCAGCCTTACTTTCCACCTCTACTGGACACATCTGACATGGAAGAACAACTCACACCAACATAGTTAAACCCAGATTGCATGGAACAAGCCACAACTGATCAGATTATGGACACACAAATCAAGAACATCTGCCAGCAGAGAATCCATCTATATCGAGTTGTCAAAGCAGATCAACTCCTTCACCAGGGCAAGTGGCTCACCAAGGACCAAGTTCAGCAGAAGTTTCTTCATCTCATGGAGGAACTCAACGCAATGGGGACCATTGCTTCCTAAGGGGGGAGGAATGATCCAAGTGGATATTGGTGGCCACCCATCTATTCCACTTGGAACCCCACCATTTTTTCTTTCATTTTTTCATTTTCCTTAATTGTAGCACAATTTACTATTTTTTGGCAGTTTTCCGGGTCCTGAACTTTCGGAGCCATTTTGAGGCCCTAAACAACATTTTTTGGGCATCCATCGTTTGAAGATTAGGATGATAATATATTTTGCCAACAATTGTAGTCCTCGGATATATCTTTCTAACAATGTATCATATGCATCAAACAGAGATAGTATGCCAAAGTTACGACCCCGAGAAATTGATGTACCAATTTACCCCGATGGGGCCCATATTCTAGTGTTTCATCTCCTAGGGTTAGGTTTTTTGGATGTTTAGGGTTTCCATTGTTTCTCAATAATAGATAGGCCTTTGAGCCTCATTGGAACACAAATTTCAGAGGCCTGTAGCTGCCACATCTCTTCTTAGAGATAAGCTACCAACAACTTAGCCAGTTTATTTCTATTTTGTCTGTAAACAAATTTCAGTTCTTTGATATTAGTGAAATGAAGTGTTATTTCTATTGCATCTTTGTATTCATGGTTATTTGTGTATTCTGTTGCGTTCCTGCATAAATCTGGATCAAGGATCCAAAATCATATGACAACACTTGCGAAAACAAGATGCTTAGTAACTTATGTTGGGATGTTGAGAAATACCTTGAGTAAATGAATGGAAGTTCAAAAGAGACCAAGGTGAAGGAAACAACAACGTTCTTGAAGGGTACTATGAAGCTTTGGTGGAGGAACCAACCAGAGTACTTGGCAGTAGGTCGCAACGTTTTGCAGATCCACAATTGGACGAAGATGAAAGAATCCTTGAAGACTCGGTTTGGACCTAGGGACCAAACTTGGATTGCAAAAGATGAGTTGATGAATCTCAGGCATATGGGTAGGATCCAAGAATACATCAAGACATCCGTCAGTCTCATGTTGGAGATCAAGGAGATGACTGACGAAGATCGTTTGTTCCATTTTATTAAGGGTTTGCATCCCTAGGCCCAGAGTGATTCACAACACCAAAACGTGCAAATCCTTTCCGCAACCATCACCGCAAGAGACAAACTACTCAAATTCAATACTAAGTCTAGACGAAGTCAAGAGGAAAATGGAGCCACTACAGTACAAAAGTGGTCGAGAAAGTTCAAGAAGAAAGAAAAATGGAAGATATCTACGAAATTTAGCAAGGCATCTAGATGTGTCCAAAGAAAAGACTGAGGTAAGTCAGTTGTATGTTAGATTTGTGATAAAGAACATTACACTAGAAATTTTCCATTGAAGAGACAACAAAAGTTGAATGTTGTGGAGTAGCAACAAAAGAAACCTTCAGTGGGTGTCTTGCAAACCTTGAACACAGTAGCGGAAGAGGCAAACCAAGAGCAAGACTTCACAACACTCAGCTATGTTTAGGCCGAATTGAATAGTCAGAAAACATTTGCAATGTTCGACAACAATGCCACGCATAATTTCATGAAGGAAGAAGTTGCCTCAAGGCTCAAATTGTAGCTTGAGCAAGCCAAATACTCCTTCAAAGCGGTAAAATTTGGAAGTGGAGAGAGTGGTCAAACTTGTGGACATGGTCACCATTAAGCTTGGTGAGTGGAGTGGTGATCTTCGACAGTGGTGCCCATAGATGATTTTGAGATTGTTCTGGGGCAAGAGTTCTTGAGGACGATGCGGACATCATCGATGTCTCACTTGGACAGTTTGGTAATATTTGTAGACTCAAAGAAAATTATCATTCTGATGGTGAGGAGGAAACTTGGAATAGTCACGAGGATGATTGCCTTGAGTGTGATGACAACAATACATCAAGGAGCTATAAGACCTTGCAACGAAAAGATTGAATATTTTGGGCATGAAGAGAACCAACAAGAATTTCACCTCAATCATTGGTAGAAAATGGGGTAGTGAAAGCAGTGGAAGGAAGGTTCATTGGGCTATAGGCCTTGGTGACCGCAATTGCAGAAGCAATGGACATAATTTTGATCATTTGGGCGAACGAGTATTCCATTCAAAAACCAAATGAGGACATGAAATATTTAGACTGCAGCATGGGTAGACTGGCGATGAGTTGCGTGAAGGAAACATTAGACTATTGGGGTGGGATAAGCTTGATGACCTTGGTACTTGGTAGCCAAGGAAGAAGTCATGCAATCCTTGGGTGCACTTGGATAGGAAAATTGTCAAGAATATTAGGAGGTAGAGAGGTTGTTAGTTGAGGGAAATAGTGCAATCGACACGAACATTCCTTTGTTAATGCACTTAACCAAGAGGTATGGTGAGTCATGTTTGGAGCATGAAATTCAATTTAGGACATCTGGAGGCAGTGGCCTTGGCATCCACTCACCTTCCCCTTTTGAATTGTTGTGAATTCATAAGGAAGCTCACTCCCCAGAGGAACACAGTGGAGCCTTGGGTGCCTTGGAGAAAGGTGTTTTGGAAAATTCATTAAGTAACAGATGAAGGTCTGGAAGACAAAGTGACCTTCATTTAGTAGTCATATTTCTATAAATACAGAGCAATTGAAAACAAAGTTTGGTGCAAAGGTGGCAGTTTTGCATCTGGAGAATTTCAGGGCAGGTTGGGATCTTTGGCAAGTCAGGGTTGTGACTTGGGCGTAGAAAGTTGAAGTCCATGAGGAATTGAATGGTGGGATCCAAGCAATGGAATTTTATTTTGGCAACATGGGAAGGGCACTTTCATGAGGAAAACATGAAGTCGAATTGGCTACTTAACTTGTCTAAATCATGAATAACATTGTGAAAAGATTGAGGAAGTCACCCACAAACATGTAAGTCTGAACAACGATCTTCCAAGGATGGTAGAAGTTCTTGGAGAGTTGAAAGACAACACCTTTAAGTGGTTGAGGATGTAACGTCCATGTCTTGTAGTAGGCATCAAGCACCCTTGCATGACTACTTCAGTGGTTCTAATGAGCACTCAATGGATGTAAAACAACAAGTTGTATGTTCATTGGCACTATCCTTAAATGACCATGGCGTGCTCATTAGAAAAATAAAAATAACAAAATAACAGTTAAAATAGGAAAACAAGGGTTATGAATTTTTCAAAAGGAAAGAAAGAAAACTACTTTTTTAAAACATATTTTCGACTATATCCTTATAGGCTTACTCAAATTTCAAGTGTAGGCACTCGTTGAATGTATAATTTAATTACGCATCCAACGAGTACCCACTCTGCATACTTTTGATATACCCACAATGAGATAATATGGAAATACATGAAAAGATAATGTTTCAAGAATCACATTTTTCAGGTATTTCTAGAAACACATTTTTTTAATATATTTCCAGTTTATCTCACTATTGATATATCAAAAGTATGCAAAGTGGGTACTTATTGGATGTGTAATTGCAGATCCAACGAGTGCCTACACTTAAAATTTGAGTAAACCCACAAGGATATAAGTCAAAAATACAATGAAAAAAGTAGTTTTCTTCCTTTCCCTCCAAAAATATTTACCCTTGTGGTTGACATCATCATTTTGAATCTTATTGGTTCCTTTAAAGTTTATTTTGATAGCACATTTTTTAGGCCCATTTTTTACCTGAAAATTCCCCTAATGATCTATGTCACTCATGTGGATGGTATAGAGCTTGTTTCTCAAGGACATTTTGCGACATATGTTAATGCTCTAGCTCAAAGAAATCAAATCATCATGCATTTCCTTTGTCATCTAGTTCTCTACAATCTAAGGGATCAAATAGTCCTTTGTCGAATCAATAATGATTTTCTTTTCCTTGGCCTCCTTCTTGTAATCGAACAACTAAATAGTATTGGTAAGAATTTATAACCTTATTATCAACAAACACCTAAAGCTCAACATCCTCTAACAATATCTACAGTCTATACTTCCAAGGTGTAAAGTTGGAGGAATGTTCTAACCTGCCACTCTCTAATATCGAGAGTAGTCATCATTGCAAATCTTGAAGCACGCCTCAATCAACAAATTATCCAACAAGTAAAGTAGATCGACCCCCTATCCTATGTCAAAATTAAAAATCCAATCCTTAGAGAAACTAGGACATCACACCCAACAACTCACCATTGAAATATTCAACTTCGTATTTCACAAGAAAACAATTTCAGCACAAACTCTAGTACCATGTACAAATTTAAAAAATCTACCCACTATAAAATTTCAAACTCACTTCTATGAGGCCATGGATCTACTTCATAGAGTTTTCATCTTTAGTGTTGGAACTAATTTCTTCAACAACCCTACAAGAAAATTCAGATTTCCAAACACTGCTTCTAGGCAAACTCAAGAATGTAGACGCCACTGAGACTTTAAGCATAGATCATTTCAACAGCCCTTGAGACAAGATTTATCTCAATACAAATATATGAAAATTAATTCAATTATAGAAAAAGTATAATAGAAACACATGAGAGCTGAAAGTTTCATTAATCATGATAAAAAAAAAAACATAGCATTCATCCATGTTGTCTTGGTAAACCAACATACTAAAATATCCATGAAACTAGCTCAGTAGAAAATTAGATATGCAATCGTAAATTTAAGACAACAATGGTACACTTTATAGTATCACAATAATGAATATAAATTGCAATACCTCAACTCATCCCAAGCTAGTACAACAAGTCATTTTAGCTTGTCCCAAGAAAATATTCTTCCATGCATCCAAAACCCTAGCTAGGGCATCCACAATCATTGCAAAATATAACCAACAATATAAGGGCCAAGGAAGGCATCCCAACAAGCTCTAAAATCCAATCCTTGGGGCTTCCAAACAAGCCAACAACACACCAACTATCAAACCCCAAGATCTTCCACTCGCATCACACAAGCTATCAAAGAGATTCACACACTTGCATCCAATGAGTTACAATACTTAACATTTTCATCTCACAGGCCAAGGAACACTAGCATTAACATTCCACGAGAATTAATCCTTGTTACAAAAGTAATATATGATATTATGATTCTCCAAATAGCTACCATCACACCAATTATCATTGTATAAGATACAAAGTTATTGTTGTTAACAAAGACGTTATTCTCCCCTCATATAGACTAAGTTGGTGGAGATCAAAAATTAAACATGGAATAAGTCCACAAGAAACCTTGGGCTAAAAAAACAATGCCCCAAATGGAGTGCTCTTCAAATAAATATCTCCACATTTCACACTAGGGTTTACTCCAAAGTGGCATGCCCTTCAATCTACATGTACACATGTCAATAAATCCTCCTCCAATATGGTGCACCCTCCAATCAATGGCTCCACAACTTAAGAATTCCTCCTCAAACTACACGTAGGGTGGTTAAATTCTCCTAGGGCTAGACACCCAACCTTCAAGTACCTAACACCCTCCTCCAAAGTGGTTACTCCACACATTCCAAGCACTCATCCTCCTCAAAAAGTGCATCATTGTAGAAGATTCCAAACATGCCACATGTGTCGAGTACCACATCAAGAAGTGTGCATCTATAAGAATTGTTCATGAGGCAAGAATACACCTAATATAAGCTCTCCAAGTGTAATTAAAAAATAAACAAAGGGGATAGGACTACAAGAACTTCACATCCCATGAAGCACTCTCATATATAGGTGAAAACACTTTCAGAGCAATCAAAAGCTAACAAAATTCAAGGAAAATATCCACAGATATGTTCAACATTTGCATATTGATCAATGGAAGGATAATTAGTGTAGAATATGAACAAATACATTCCCCCTCGACACTATATTGGTAGTGGTGAATTTTACTAAAAACTACACCCTACAATTGTAAACTAAGACCCAAATTCAATATTATCATTCTATGTAGATCAACATAGTAGTCCATATCACATAGATGAGTGGGACAAATAGGAACAATAGGAAGAGAGAAATATTGTAGGAGTATGAATTCTACATGTGTTATGATATGAGCCATGACATGCATTTTGTATATCACTTCTTTTAGAAGTTCTACAATCATTTGATGGAAGCGATATACATATGGACATTGGATTTGGTATGATGGTTGTGTAGTTTGATGCAAAAATACCTATGTATTTTAGTGGTTGTGTTCATTGCAAAAATAAATAAAAGGAGTCGCATGTTTGGAACAATTTTAAGATTAGGCATGGGAAAGGAGAACATAATGGTGTTGTTTCATGTGTCAAAATTTGTCTACAGAGGGAATAGTTAAAGTACTTATGAGCAATGTTAGCCTTCAAGATGCCAAAACTATAGCCCAAATGGTGCAGTATTTACAATTTTTTTCCAGAGGTGGCCAATGTAGATCATCACGTATATATTACTACTACAACACAATGCCTAACAATTTCCCATTTCAATTAATTTGAAGTTCAGACTATCATGTATTCATAGTATGGAAGAGAAAGATGGCTCACTTCTATGCCATTTGGCACATTAATGAAAGGGATGAGTGAGAATTATCATACTATGTTGATAATGGCATCACACATCAATCGGTGTTGATCAATCTACCTTAGTTGAAGTAACAACGTTGGATAAGGACTATCCATGTATATATCACAAATTGTTTTATTACAAATTCATACACCTCATTTTGTTTCCTATTAAATGCATCTCATTGTTTAAATGAAGTGTACATAGTGTATTCTCATTTTTCAAGAAACATATATGCAATGGACGTTGCCTTGAAAGATAACGAATGGCACACTAATTGTTGGTGCAATTTTTGCCTAGAGGGAAAGTAAACCCTTAACTGGCCCATAAAGGATAATGAAAATAATGAATTATTTATTGGGTTGATGGTTGTTAAAGGTGAATACTTGAGATTAGAATATGACCAAAAAATAACGACTATGCATTTCAAGATTATAATAAGACAAGTGCTATTGTATATCACTTTTCAAGACAAATCATTTGCACAAACATCTAATAATAAACACGGTCCAAAATAAAATTAAAATTGACATGCTACTTTCTCCACATTCCAAGCATGAAAAATGAAAGGAGATAATCAACAATAGAGATTATTCATATGGTCTACTTGAATGAATCATGTGTTTTGAAAAAATCGACATGTGACTTAACTAATTTGAAAGGTGAGTTGATGGTACGAATGACAAGTGAGCTTGTAGTTGAGTTTTCATATCTATTTAACTTCCACAATTTATAGGTATATGTGTCTAGGGTTGCAAAGAGGATCTTAGGTCGATGAAGGAATTCAAAGAAACACAATGTCTTTAGACACCACCGAGCACATTTGGAAATTTGTTAGGCCACATGGAGGAACTATGATACTTGTATTGCATTGTCATTATTGAATCTCATAGTTAATTCTGAAATGGATCCTCCAACATGATCCCAACCTTCATAGTTAATTCTGAAATGGATCCTCCAACATGATCCCATACCATGGAGGTTGGATTGACGAAAAATAAAATAGGAAAGGGTGATGTTGGTTTTTCCCATAACTATGTTGTTGGTCATGCCAATTGTATAAATATATGGAGAGAAATGTCCATTGAAATATAAAAAAAAAAATGCATGTTGTAATTAGGTAGATCAAAATAGAGATCATGTATGTAGAAAAAAAAACACAAGTGAGTAGGTTGAAACTAAGAGAGGTGGAGAAAAAAATTGGAATGTAACATGTAATGAGGGAATTGTGTATGCATGCAATGTTGCATCGACATCTAATTGTGTGAAATCGTATATTTTGAAGGTTGTGAGAGGGAGGATCTGAAAACTCGAGACAAACTCTTTTCTTTCTCCCAAGTTTTTTCGCTAAATAATTTGGAGAAATAAGTGATGCCATAAAATGTGTTTGGTGTATGCCGAAATCATGGAATTTTGAGTTGCATCAACTGAGTTTCACTACAACTAAATGAATTTTGTGGAGAACCATTTAATAGTGTATCATAGAATGATGTATGAGCATGCAAACAATGTAGTCTAATTTCAATGGCATGTTTTGAATTGCAACTTCAGAATTGGATATATACATACATATGCAAAGTTCTAAGTCAGATGTTTTATGTATGAAAGCATGCATTTAATGCATTACTAGCACAATTAAATTGAAGATAGTATTGAGAAAAGTAATGCAACAAAAGTGTGTACCTATTGTTCATCACAATCATAAAAAATAGTTCTTCACAAAAACAACATTCAACATCCATCTAAGAATAACATTGAATGTAACCAAACATCTATTCATAACATTCTATAACAATTTTTGTATATGACTAGTCATGTGTTTTCCTTTCTTCTCTGTACTCACATACACTAAAACTAGATATAGTTTAGGGTATGAGCTTTAAGGGTCGTTATACTTCTTTACTTTTGGTCATGATGATCAAGTTCAACTTTAGGAAAAGAATCATATTGTTTACAATTATTTAAACTTGCTACCCTTATTATTATTCACAGAAATTGTGCCACCAAAGTATAATAGTACTACAAAATTCATCAAAAGCATTTATCAAAATTATGTCAAGCCTTAAAACAATATTATAAAATGACTTGTCGTCAAAGTACATATATATGACAATGGAGAGCCTTTATAAAGGAATCATTGTAACATACACATGTGAAAAATGACAATTGTCCCATAGGAATAAAATGTAACTCAAGGATGCTAAACTCAGTTAAGCATTGATCCCACGCCCCCACCCTCAGCATCACTAGAGGTATATTCAAAATTTATCTTATTCTCTCTCTCAACTAAGGTCAATTGTGTATGTCTATACCATCAAGAAATGGAATTAACTAGAGACTAAAAATGAGCCAACAATTATAACTTTACTCATTTCATTTTAGGATATCACAATCTTTTTTGTAAAAATACTATTCAATTATAACACAATGTCACTACAAAAGAGATGAACCCACTTAGAAATGTGGTCCTCCTCATCGCAACCTCTCTCTAATCATAGACTATACATATTATAAAAAATAATTTAATGACCAATTACAAGTTTACAATAAATTTGATATTTAAAGTACAATGGTTCAATATACTATTTTTATCACCAAGGAAATATGTTGTGGAAGTAGAGATTGGGCATGTTAGCTAGGTATTAGATCCATCTATACAGCATCATGTTGAGATTACTCCTTTATAATGTATTTATGTGCAATGGTAGAGGAAAAAATGGTATATGAAACACCTACATAGGTGGTCCAAGAATTTCTCCAGTGATGAGCTATAAACATACATTTGTTAGCACACTAGATTCATATAAAACGATGAAAACCTATTATCATTAAACCAAAATGAATTCAAAGAGTACATGAGTGTGGGTCATTTCCATAAAGTATGTAGCATTGAAACAAGCGGTATACGAGACTCGTGGAGGTGGAACAAGAATCTCTCAAGTCATCTGATGCAAATACACACATGTCAAGCTAGTTATAATCATATTAAAAAGTGAAAAATAATCATAAAAAGGACAAGTTCTTGTCATTATATTAAAAAAAATGAAACAATTCAAGAGAGTGAGGTATGTTTAAAGAACATGTAGTGTCAACCATTGCATTGGCCAAGAGAGATAATTTCACATTCCATTGTGAAATAGGGGTCTATACTTAATCCATCAAGGAATTTCTCTTGAATAAGATCATCCACTTCTTTGCAACAGGTTTCCCATAATTTTAGCATCAACGAGGAGACCAAGTAGTGTGTCTAGTATGCCTTTTCTATCAAGAAGACCCTACCTATCCAAAAGACCCTACCTCTTCACCCCCGGATTGTACATTTTTTGAAGGTCCCTTCTAGTGGGTCACTACTACAAATGTGATATGACACAACAACTTCTACTTCAATCTCACAGCAACAATCTTAGTCTTGTGCATACAATTAACAATAGGAGGAAATTGTATAGGAAGATTGAGTTGATCCCCAGGGAGACATTTAGAGTTTTGATGTTGATCCAAACTCATGTGCTTGGTGGAAATAACACATCCACGATAACCATTGTGATGTATGTATCTTACATACAGAGCAATCTGGTTATGACAAGACAATCTAAGAAGCTAACTTAGATAAACAAAAATGAATTCATATAACAATATACACAATTATCACTTAACTATGAGAATAAAATCAACATAAAAATCAAATTTGTGTAGCAATGATATGAACAACATCAACCTCAATACCCACGAACAACTATCAAGCTATCAACCAAATACCACTAACATCGATGAAATAAATGAACCTACCTTACGATAAAAATTGAGTTATAGATATATATATATATATATATATATATATATATATATATATATATATATATATATATATATATA
>JASDQU010241775.1:12223-32084 GCA_032191745.1 Picea mariana | reverse complement strand
TATATATATATATATATATATATATATATATATATATATATAGACTCTCCACCCCTTCTAAATTCGTGAATTAGATGTCTCAAACAAGTTAGGTCATTTTTAATATCTATGTTTGGATCAAGAGGTGGTGGGGCATGTGTGGGATTTGGATTTTGATTAATGATGTTTATTTGGGTTTCATGTCAAGAGAATTATGGGTATTTAGTTGTATTAAAATTTTTTAAAAGAAATGATGAATGAAATTAAATGTTTTATAAATTAATTAAAACATATGTTAATTAAAACAAAAAATTGATTGGACACTAAATGGAAGAGTATAGGTCAATGACATACGAATGAATAATAATGAGTCTCACATTGCTACGTGGTCAATTGAATTAACTCCCAATAACCTCTTGATAAAAATTACTTGAATGATATTTTGGTTTTGTGAAATGTGATAAAATTGTACCCATTAATTTTAAAAAAAATTCTAAACAAAAAATGTGTGCATTATTAAATGGGCATGCATCATGAAACGCACCAGCCTTACAAAATATGCACACATTGAAATGTTCATAGATTTGTTGGCACGCGAGACATGCACTCATTTAACACTTTGACGACCCCACAAAACACCAACGCTTATTTTTTAGAATGTGCGTGGGCTTTATAAGAAAGTATTATCAAATATCTCATTGTCACTTTTGAGGGTACCAACTTTGTGCATCGTTCCCCTTACATGCATAGTATTCTTATTTTCCCATGAAGGTTTCTTTTTTTGGAAACTTAAAGTGACATAAATCTATTCTGGGATAATTATTTCTCTTGGTTTAGTTGGTGATTTGTGGGTGGCATGATGAATAAACCTTGCATTTTTCCTTATGATTGATTGATTTTATGCATTGTATGTATAAAATATGTTGGATTGTGGAATTTAAGGTTGTTTTTTTTTTAATGTTTTTAGCTCGAAGGTTCTAGCGAACCCACTAATCAAGTGTAGTCCAAGTGTTAGAATTCAGGTCTGAATCCCTAAGTATAATTTTGACTTTTATTATGTGTTGCATAATTTTATGGTAATAGCTTTAGGTTCTAATTAAACTTAATGTAAAACTAATCTTTATATGATATGTAACTTTCTTTTTTGTGGCTAAGGATTGGCGTTAAAATTGATCAATGTTTTGGGTACTTGGGAGAATTCCAAGTAACATGTAAAACTGTACTTGATTTTGTATATAACACATGGAATTCTACTTGTGGGTACTTGAGAGTAGTCCATGTTATATTGATATCATGTCAAATAAAATTTTATATCCTTAGGAGTAGTCCAAGTTACCTTCTTGGTGATTCTTTTGATTAAGCTACTAGCATAACTCAAAGGAGGATTTCATTACTTATTCTTGTTTTGTGTGGACTCTTCTTACTCTAGATTAATTTAACTATTTTTGTCATGGTTATATTGATTATTGGCTCTTTAGTCTATGGAAATGGACAATGGTTTACTATCTTCATTGACTAAGTAGGTTACTAGTCTATAAATATTATTAATGGACTTGAGGAGGCATCCCCTATATTTTAAATTAAACTTGTTGATTTGCTTTATGGGTTGAATGCTTAACTATTGGTTCTAGTTGGAATGGCATTGTGGTGAAAACATTCTATTTGGTTGTTAGTTTCATTAGAAAACCCAACTTTGTTTTTTGGAAAACTAGTGGAATTTTCCTGGTCAAGTCAATGCAACATACAGGTTATCGAAAGAAAGCTCCTAACACAAGGGTAATCTTGCATCTTGAGCTATACAATTGGGTGGAGATGGTGCTACATCATCATGGTCACCCAATGGTTGCAATGTTTTTGGTGCACTTTACTCATGCCTTACTCTTGTAATTTTCAATTATAAATTTTAGTTGAATTTACTCGATTATCTACATGTAGCATTGTGGTCATGAAGTATTTCCCTCCCTAATTGAATAAGGAAAACATGGTGTTAGCATATATATCCATACAACTCAATGGATTCATATTTACATATATATTGCTATGCTTAGGTGCAATCTTAGATCCCAACTTAATCTCATAATTCAACGTGTAGAACCCAACTGGTGTAATTTATAAGCAAATTCCTTTGTCATAGATAACATAATTCCAATATGGTGTTGTTGCTTGCTTTTTTATCATGATTAGAATATTAATTGTGATTTGATCACAATTACTCTTGCACTGAAAGACATATCTATTAGTAGATTTACATTTTAGTCTTATAGACAAACACCCATATTGTTGATTCAATTATACGTTTGATAAGGTTGCTCAATCACATATAACCATTTGCCTTGTTTCATACATACTAGTTGTAACGTCCATGTCTTATAGTAGGCATTGAGCACCCCTACACGACTGCTTCAACGATTCAGACGAGTGTGTGATGTATGCAAACCGACGAGTTGCATATTCGTCAGCAATATCCTTAGACAACCTTCGCAGAAACATTGTGCATGCACAACATATGGAGAGGGTGATCACTGGGTTAGAAGAGGCGTGTTGAATAGAGTTGCAACCAAGGGAGTTAGCTGCGACCAAGAGAGATCAAGGAATTTGGGCATTTGGGCGGTTTCCCAAGTTAAGGGGGGCACATCCACATTTTTCCCTTCTTCATGGAATGGTTGAAACGGATGGACCAAGTTGTTTGTTTAGGTCCACTTAGGCAATGGAGGGTGTGCGGGAAGTCGTGAGTTGTGAAGTCAGTTAGAGGCTCGGTAAGTATAAAAGAAGGGCACGACCCAGTACACAAACCATCTAAGAGGAGAGCTATGTACAAGGGAAAGAGACTCTGCAATTGAAGAGTTGTTGCAACAATTGAGGAGAGGAAAGACTAAGACCTGCAAGAGGCAAGCTTGCGGGGTGCTTCATAGTTGTAGGAAACAAGGAAACATCTAAGTGCTTGTGCCCTAGTTGATTGTTGTAAGAGGAGTTGTGGTGGTCAAGCTTCCCCTCATTGTACTATGTTATTCTTCTTTAATAAAAAATTAAGGCACTTGATCTAGTTTCTTGCCTACTTGTGTTGTTGTGGTGTGTTTCTTACTTGCAATGTTCACTAGTTAAATATTTGGCTAAATATTGAAAACACTCTTTGGCATATTTGTTAAGGTATTTTGGTGGCTTAACACTTGTAGTCTAAAGCATAGATATGGGCAACCTTTAGATGAGGAGGTGCATTATACTTGCTAGTAGTCATAGGAGGGCCAAGCCCCTGCGACGACCACAAGGCAGTGCCATGTGATCACCAAGGTGTCAGGACAGAATGACTCGGGTAGCGGTGAAACCTTGGGGTTGTGCAAGTTGGTATCAAAGCACACACATTGGCCTTCGCCAATTTTTCTAAAGGAAACGTTGGTCGTGAAGTCCTTGAGTCAGTTGGGTTCTCTTCACTCTGGCTTGGTTCAAGCTGGGGGAGGTTGCAGAGAGTGTCCTGGAGACAATTGATAGAGACATATAGATGCCTTGTACAATTGGCACCCAGGACTATTCAATCCACAGAGAAGTGAGTTCTTCAGTAGTAATTTCATAGTTGTTGAACTAAAGTGGTGGTCACTCAGATAAAGTGAAGTTCGCAAAATCCCTCATAGCAGACTCAGAAGCTGAGATTTCCTTGCATCAAGAAGACAATGATGGAGGGTCAATCCCTAAAACGCTAAGTATGAATAATAGGGTCACTAGCTTGGAGAAGTTTGTCAAGGAGATGATGACCTCATTGTGCGAACATGAGAAGAGGACGACCTCTTTGGAGGAAGAGACAAACCACATGTGTCTCGATTTTAATAAAGCTATGAAGGAGTGCCAAGAAATGACAGACCTAATGTCCACTTCATTGGGCCATGACATTGAGAGGAGATTGAAGACGATGGAGGATTTGTTGCAGGCTATTGCAATGCAATTCAAAGACCAATACGACACCATATACATGCTAAAATGGAGTATTTCCAGTGGGATTGGTTCGGCGGGTCCTGTGTGCATCAAGATAAAGGAGCCAAAACCATATAACGACACTTGCGACAACAAGATGTTTAGTAACTTATGTTGGGATGTTGAGCAATACCTTGAGAAAATGAATGTAATTTCAAATGAGACCAAGGTGAAGGAAACAACAATGTTCTTTAAGGGTACTGTGAAGCTTTGGATGAAGATGAAAGAATCTGTGAAGACTCGGTTTGGACCTGGAGACCAAACTTGGATTGCAAAAGATGAGTTGATGAATCTCAGCCATCTGGGTAGGATCCAAGAATACATCAAGACATTCGTCAGTCTCATGTTGGAGATCAAGGAGATGACTGCCGAAGATCGGTTGTTCCATTTTATTAAGGGTTTGCAACCCTAGGCGCAAAGTGAGCCACGACACCAAAACGTGCAAATCTTGGGAGGTTGTTGTTCCCATGGTTAAAGAAAAAAAAATGTGAAAATCCTTGCTGCAACCATCACTGCAAGAGACAGACTACTCAAATTCAATACCAAGTCTAGACAAAGTCAAGAGGAAAATGGAGGCACTGCAGTACAAAAGTGGTCGAGAAAGTTCATGAAGAAAGGAAAATGGAAGACATCTACGAAATTTAACAAGGCAGCTAGATGTGTCCAAAGAAAACACCGAAGGTAAGTTAGTTGTATGTTGGATTTGTGATAAAGAACATTACATTAGAAATTTTCCATTGAAGAGGCAACAAAAGTTGAATGTTGTGGAGAAGTAACCAAAGAAATCTTCAGTGGGTGTCTTGCAAACCTTGAACACAGTAGCGGAAGAGGCAAACCAAGAGCACAACTTCACAACACTCATCTATGTTCAAGTCGAGTTGAAGAATCAGAAAACACTTGCGATGTTCAACAATGATGCCACGCATAATTTCATGAAGGAAGAAGTTGCCTCAAAGCTCAGATTGTAGCTTGAGCAAGCCAAATCCTCCTTCAAAGTGGTAAAATTTGGAAGTGGAGAGAGTGGTCGGCCTTGCGGATGGGATCACCATGAAGCTTGGTGAGTGGAGTGGTGATGTTAACTTCACATTGGTGCCCATGGACGATTTTGAGATTGTTCTCAGGCAATATTTCTTGAGGATGACGTGGGCATAATCGATGTCTCACTTGGACAATTTGGTAATCTTCGTAGACCAAAAGAAACTTATCATTCTGATGGTGAGGAGGAAACTTGGAATAGTCACGAATATGACCGCCTTGAGTGTGATGACAACAACACATCAAGGATCTATAGCACCTTGCAACGAAAAGATTGAATATTTTGGGCATGAAGAGAACCAACAAGAATTTCACCTTGATCATTGGTAGACAATGGGATAGTGAAAGAATTAGAAGGAAGGTTCACTGGGCTGGTGGCCTTGGTGACCGCAACTGCGGAAGCAGTGGACATAATTTCCATCATTTGGGCGAACGAGTATTCCATTCAAAAACCAAATGAGGACATGAAATATTTAGACTGTAGCATGGGTAGACTGGCGACGAGTTGCGCGAAGGCAACATCAGACTATCGGGACGCGATAAGCCTGATGACCTTGGTACTTAGTAGCCAAGGAAGAAGTGATGCAATCCTTGGGTGCATTTTGGATAGGAAAATTGGCAAGAAGATTAGGAGATAGAGAGCTTGTTAGTTGAGGGAAACAGTGCAATCGACACGAACGTTCCTTTGTTAATGCACTTAACCACGAGGTATGGTGAGTCATGTTTGGAGCATGAAATTCAATTTAGGACATCTGGAGGCAATGGCCTTGGCATCCACTCACGTTCCCCTTTTGAATTGTTTTGAAGTTGTAAGGCAACTCACTCCCCAGAGGAACACAGTGGAGCCTTGGGTGCCTTGGAGAAATGTGTTTTAGAAAATTCATTAAGTAACAGATGATGGTTTAGAAGACAAAGTGACTTTCACTCACAAACATGTAAGTCTGAACAACGATCTTCCAAGGATGGTAGAAGTTCTTGGAGAGTGGAAAGACACCACCTTTAAGTGGTTGAGTATGCAACGTCCATGTCTTCTAGTAGACATCGGGCACCCTTACACGACTACTTCAGTGGTTCTGATGAGCACGCAATGGATGCAAAACAACAAGTTTTATGTTCGTTAGCACTATCCTTAGATGACCATGGCAGAAAAGGGGCATGCACATGACAGATAGAGAGGGCGACCACTAGGCTAGATGAGGCATGTCGAAAAAAGTTGTGATCAAAGGACTTGATTGCGACCAATAACGACCAAGGAAGTTGGGCGATTGGATAGTTTCCCAAGTTAAGGGGCGCTCATCCACCCTTTTCCCTTCTTTGTGGAACGATTGCAGTGGATGGACCAAGTCATTGATTTGGGTCCACTTAGGCACTGGAGGGTGTGTGGGTGGCCATGAGTTGTGGTGTCGGTTAGAGGCTTCGAAAAGAATAAAAGAAGGGCACAAGACAATATGCAAACCATCCAAGTAGAGAGCTAAGTACAAGGGAAAACAACCCTGTGGTTAAAGAGTTTTTGCGCTAGCTAAGGAGAGGAAAGATGAAGACTTGAAAGATTGTTGTAAGAGGAGTTGCAACGGTTGTCGATCTCCCCCTCATTGTACTCTGTTATTATTTTGTGATAAAAACTTAAGGCACCTGACTTGGGTGCCTACCTACTTGTGTTATTGGGTGTGTTTCTTACTTGTGATGTTCACTAGTTAAATATTTGGCTAAGTATTGAAAACACTATTTTTCATAGTTGTTAAGGTCATTGGGTGGATTAACGCTTGCAGTCTAAAGTAGAGATATGAGYAGCCTTTAGACRAGGAGTAGTCTTMTTTCCAGTAGTCGTAGGTGGGCCAAKCCCCTATGATGACCACAAGGCAATGACGGACGATCACCAAGGTGYTGGSACTGAACGTCTCAGATAGGGGAGAAACCTTGGGGTTGTGACACTAGTATGCTAAGGAATCTTTTGATTTGCTACAAAACACTAATCTTGATAGCTAACTTTTTATATTATTGATTGGTTGGGAATATGAACATTACTTGAACTAAAGAGTATAAATTGACATCAATGGTACTCGAACTTGTACTAGCATCTACACTTACTTCCAATATTTAAATTTTGTGTGATAGAAGRGTATTAGTCAATATTATATATAACAATTCCATATTATATTAGTCAATATTATACTTAAACAATTCTTCTATCATGAACTTCATCTAGAACAGATCCTCTAGTCATGGACTTAGTTGATTTCTGACTCCTTTTTGCAGAGGGTCTAAAAGTTTAGTGCCCTATCATTCTTATGTTAATCCTCTACCTACACCTTGAAATTCCCTTGTGTTAAAATAGTTAACATCATGGTATAAAAAAAACTCAATGTGCAGTTTGCATAGGAAATATAAGGGAACCTCCTTGTTAATATTGGGAGATTTTTCATAAACCATAAACCATCTTTGCATCCAATGATCACAAAGTGGTTGAAATATGCATGGATCCATTCAAAAGTGTTTCTTTTCAACTAGAGGTTGTTGATTAAGTTTAAGGTTTATAAGCAATAATATGCATACATTCAAGCCCTATAATTAGTCAAATCGCTCAATTGGCCAAGTGTATAGCCAACAAATGCAATAATGGTCTCCAATTATATATATATATATATATATATAGACTCTCCACCCCTTCTAAATTCATGAATTAGATGTCTCAAACAAGTTAGGTCATTTTTAATATCTATGTTTGGATCAAGAGGTGGTGGGGCATGTGTGGGATTTGGATTTTGATTAATGATGTTTATTTGGGGTTCATGTCAAGAGAATTATGGGTATTTAGTTGTATTAAATTTTTTTAAAAGAAATGATGAATGAAATTAAATGTTTTATAAATTAATTAAAACATATGTTAATTAAAACAAAAAATTGATTGGACACTAAATGGGAGAGTATAGGTCAATGACATACGAATGAATAATAATGAGTCTCACATTGCTACGTGGTCAATTGAATTAACTCCCAATAACCTCTTGATAAAAATTACTTGAATGATATTTTGGTTTTGTGAAATGTGATAAAATTGTACCCATTAATTTTAAAAAAAATTCTAAACAAAAAATGTGTGCATTATTAAATGGGCATGCATCATGAAACGCACCAGCCTTACAAAATATGCACACATTGAAATGTTCATAGATTTGTTGGCACGCGACACATGCACTCATTTAACACTTTGACGACCCCACAAAACACCAACGCTTATTTTTGAGAATGTGCGTGGGCTTTATAAGAAAGTATTATCAAATATCTCATTGTCACTTTTGAGGGTACCAACTTTGTGCATCGTTCCCCTTACATGCATAGTATTCTTATTTTCCTATGAAGGTTTCTTTTTTTGGAAACTTAAAGTGACATAAATCTATTCTGGGATAATTATTTCTCTTGGTTTAGTTGGTGATTTGTGGGTGGCATGATGAATAAACCTTGCATTTTTCCTTATGATTGATTTTATGCATTGTATGTATAAAATATGTTGGATTGTGGAATTTAAGGTTTTTTTTTCTAATGTTTTTAGCTCGAAGGTTCTAGCGAACCCACTAGTCAAGTGTAGTCCAAGTGTTAGAATTCAGGTCTGAATCCATAAGTATAATTTTGACTTTTATTATGTGTTGCATAATTTTATGGCAATAGCTCTAGGTTCTAATTAAACTTAATGTAAAACTAATTTTTATATGATATGCAATTTTCTTTTTGTGGCTAAGGATTGGGGTCAAAATTGATCAATGTTTTGGGTATTTGGGAGAATTCCAAGTAACATGTAAAACTGTACTTGATTTTGTATATAACACATGGAATTCCACTTGTGGGTACTTGAGAGTAGTCCATGTTACATTGATATCATGTCAAATAAAATCTTATATCCTTAGGAGTAGTTCAAGTTACCTTCTTGGTGATTCTTTTGATTAAGCTACTAGCATAACTCAAAGGAGGATTTCATTACTTATTCTTGTTTTGTGTGGACTCCTCTTACTCTAGATTAATTTAACTATTTTTGTCATGGTTATATTGATTATTGCTCTTTAGTCTATGGAAATGGACAATGGTTTACTACTTTCATTGACTAAGTAGGTTACTAGTCTATAAATATTATTAATGGACTTGAGGAGGCATCCCCTATATTATAAATTAAACTTGTTGATTTGCTCTATGGGTTGAATGCTTAACTATTGGTTCTAGTTGGAATGGCATTGTGGTGAAGACATTCTATTTGGTTGTTAGTTTCATTAGAAAACCCAACTTTGTTTTTTGGAAAACTAGTGGAATTTTCCTGGTCAAGTCAATGCAACATGCAGGTTATCGAAAGAAAGCTCCTAACACAAGGGTAATCTCGCATCTTGAGCTATACAATTGGGTGGAGATGGTGCTACATCATCATGGTCACCCAATGGTTGCAACGTTTTTGGTGCACTTTACTCATGCCTTACTCTTGTAATTTTCAATTATAAATTTTAGTTGAATTTACTCGATTATCTACATGTAGCATTGTGGTCATGAAGTATTTCCCTCCCTAATTGAATAAGGAAAACATGGTGTTTGCATATATATCCATACAACTCAATGTATTCACATTTACATATATATTGCTATGCTTAGGTGCAATCTTAGATCCCAACTTAATCTCATAATTCAAAGTGTAGAACCCAACTGGTGTAATTTATAAGCAAATTCCTTTGTCATAGATAACATAATTCCAATATGGTGTTGTTGCTTGCTTTTTTATCATGATTAGAATGTTAATTGTGATTTGACCACAATTACTCTTGCACTCAAAGACATATCTATTAGTAGATTTACATTTTAGTCTTATAGACAAACACCCATATTGTTGGTTCAATTATACGTTTGATAAGGTTGCTCAATCACATATAACCATTTCCCTTGTTTCATACATACTAGTTGTAACGTCCATGTCTTATAGTAGGCATTGAGCACCCCTGCACGACCGCTTCAACGATTCAGACGAGTGTGTGATGTATGCAAACCGACGAGTTGCATATTCGTTGGCAATATCCTTAGACGACCTTCGCAGAAACATTGTGCATGCACAACATATGGAGAGGGTGATCATTGGGTTAGAAGAGGCGTGTTGAATAGAGTTGCAACCAAGGGAGTTAGCTGCGACCAAGAGAGATCAAGGAATTTGGGCATTTGGGCGGTTTCCCAAGTTAAGGGGGGCACATCCACATTTTTCCCTTCTTCATGGAATGGTTGAAACATATGGACCAAGTTGTTTATTTAGGTCCACTTAGGCAATGGAGGGTGTGCGGGAAGTCGTGAGTTGTGAAGTCAGTTAGAGGCTCGATAAGTATAAAAGAAGGGTAGGACCCAGTACACAAACCATCTAAGAGGAGAGCTACGTACAAGGGAAAGAGACTCTGCAATTGAAGAGTTGTTGTAGCAGTTGAGGAGAGGAAAGACTAAGACCTGCAAGAGGCAAGCTCGCGAGGTGCTTCACAGTTGTAGGAAACAAGGAAACATCTAAGTGCTTGTGCCCTAGTTGATTGTTGTAAGAGGAGTTGTGGTGGTCAAGCTTCCCCTCATTGTACTATGTTATTCTTCTTTAATAAAAAATTAAGGCACTTGATCTAGTTTCTTGCCTACTTGTGTTGTTGTGGTGTGTTTCTTACTTGCAATGTTCACTAGTTAAATATTTGGCTAAATATTGAAAACACTCTTTGGCATATTTGTTAAGGTATTTCGATGGCTTAACACTTGTAGTCTAAAGCATAGATATGGGCAACCTTTAGATGAGGAGGTGCATTATACTTGCTAGTAGTCATAGGAGGGCCAAGCCCTTGCGATGACCATAAGGCAGTGCCATGTGATCACCAAGGTGTCAGGACAGAATGACTCGGGTAGCGGTGAAACCTTGGGGTTGTGCAAGTTGGTATCAAAGCACACACATTGGCCTTCACCAATTTTTCTAAAGGAAACGTTGGTCGTGAAGTCCTTGAGTCAGTTGGGTGCTCTTCACTTTGGCTTAGTTCAAGCTGGGGGAGGTTGCAGAGAGTGTCCTGGAGACAGTTGATAGAGACATATAGATGCCTTGTACAATTGGCACCCAGGACTATTCAATCCACAGAGAAGTGAGTTCTTCCGTAGTAATTTCATAGTTGTTGAACTAAAGTGGTGGTCACTTAGATAAAGTGAAGTTCGCAAAATCCCTCATAGCAGAGTCAGAAGCTGAGATTTCCTTGCATCAAGAAGACAATGATGGAGGGTCAATCCCTAAAATGCTAAGTATGAATAATAGGGTCACTAGCTTGGAGAAGTTTGTCAAGGAGATGATGACCTCATTGTGCGAACATGAGAAGAGGACAACCTCTTTGGAGGAAGAGACAAACCACATGTGTCTCGATTTTAATAAAGCTATGAAGGAGTGCCAAGAAATGATAGACCTAATGTCCACTTCATTGGGCCATGACATTGAGAGGAGATTGAAGACGATGGAGGATTTGTTGCAGGCTATTGCAACGCAATTCAAAGACCAATACGACACCATATACATGCTAAAACGGAGTATTTCCAGTGGGAGTGGTTCGGCGGGTCCTGTGTGCATCAAGATAAAGGAGCCAAAACCATATAATGACACTTGCGACAACAAGATGTTTAGTAACTTATGTTGGGATGTTGAGCAATACCTTGACCAAATGAATGGAATTTCAAATGAGACCAAGGTGAAGGAAACAACAATGTTCTTTAAGGGTACTGTGAAGCTTTGGATGAAGATGAAAGAATCTGTGAAGACTCGGTTTGGACCTGGAGACCAAACTTGGATTGCAAAAGATGAGTTGATGAATCTCAACCATTTGGGTAGGATCCAAGAATACATCAAGACATTCGTCAATCTTATGTTGGATATCAAGGAGATGATTGCCGAAGATCAGTTGTTCCATTTTATTAAGGGTTTGCAACCCTAGGCGCAAAGTGAGCCACAACACCAAAATGTGCAAATCCTTGCTGCAACCATCACTGCAAGAGACAAACTACTCAAATTCAATACTAAGTCTAAATGAAGTCAAGAGGAAAATGGAGGCACTGCAGTACAAAAGTGGTCGAGAAAGTTCATGAAGAAAGGAAAATGGAAGACATCTACGAAATTTAACAAGGCAGCTAGATGTGTCCAAAGAAAACACCGAAGGTAAGTTAGTTGTATGTTGGATTTGTGATAAAGAAGATTACATTAGAAATTTTCCATTGAAGAGGCAACAAAAGTTGAATGTTGTGGAGAAGTAACCAAAGAAACCTTCAGTGGGTGTCTTGCAAACCTTGAACACAGTAGCGGAAGAGGCAAACCAAGAGCACAACTTCACAACACTCATCTATGTTCAAGCCGAGTTGAAGAATCAGAAAATACTTGTGATGTTCAACAATGATGCCATGCATAATTTCATGAAGGAAGAAGTTGCCTCAAAGCTCAGATTGTAGCTTGAGCAAGCCAAATCCTCCTTCAAAGCGGTAAAATTTGGAAGTGGAGAGAGTGGTCGGCCTTGTGAACGGGATCACCATGAAGCTTGGTGAGTGGAGTGGTGATGTTAACTTCACATTGGTGCCCATGGACGATTTTGAGATTGTTCTGGGGCAATATTTCTTGAGGATGACGCGGGCATAATCGATGTCTCACTTATACAATTTGGTAATCTTCGTAGACCAAAAGAAACTTATCATTCTGACGGTGAGGAGGAAACTTGGAATAGTCACGAATATGACCGCCTTGAGTGTGATGACAACAACACATCAAGGATCTATAGCACCTTGCAACGAAAAGATTGAATATTTTGGGCATGAAGAGAACTAACAGGAATTTCACCTTGATCATTGGTAGACAATGGGATAGTGAAAGCATTGGAAGGAAGGTTCACTGGGCTGGTGGCCTTGGTGACCGCAACTGCGGAAGCAGTGGGCATAATTTCCATCATTTGGGCGAACGAGTATTCCATTCAAAAACCAAACGAGGACATGAAATATTTAGACTGCAGCATGGGTAGACTGGCGACGAGTTGCGCGAAGGCAACATCAGACTATCGGGACGCGATAAGCTTGATGACCTTAATACTTAGTAGCCAAGGAAGAAGTCATGCAATCCTTGGGTGCACTTGGATAGGAAAATTGGCAAGAAGATTAGGAGGTAGAGAGCTTGTTAGTTGAGGGAAACAGTGCATTCGACACGAACGTTCCTTTGTTCATGCACTTAACCAAGAGGTATGGTGAGTCATGTTTGGAGCATGAAATTCAATTTAGGACATCTGGAGGCAATGGCCTTGGCATCCACTCGCGTTCCCCTTTTGAATTGTTGTGAAGTTGTAAGGCAACTCACTCCCTAGAGGAACACAGTGGAGTCTTGGGTGCCTTGGAGAAATGTGTTTTAGAAAATTCATTAAGTAACAGATGATGGTTTAGAAGACAAAGTGACTTTCATTTTGTATTCATATTCTATAAATACAAAGCAACTGAAAACGAAGTTTGGTGCAAAGGTGGCAGTTTAGCATCTGCAGAATTTCGGGGCAGGTTGGGATCTTTGGCAAGTCAGGGTTGTGACTTGGGCATAGAAAGTTGAAGTCCATGATGAATTGCATGGTGGGATCCAAGCAATGGCATTTTAGTTTGGCAACATGGGAGAGGCACTTTCATGAGGAAAACATGAAGTCGAATTGGCTACTTAACTTGTCTAAATCATGAATAACATTGTGAAAAGATTGAGGAAGTCACTCACAAACATGTAAGTCTGAACAATGATCTTCCAAGGATGGTAGAAGTTCTTGGAGAGTGGAAAGACAACACCTTTAAGTGGTTGAGTATGCAACGTCCATGTCTTCTAGTAGACATCGGGCACCCTTACACGACTACTTCAGTGGTTCTGATGATCACGCAATGGATGCAAAACAACAAGTTTTATGTTCGTTAGCACTATCCTTAGATGACCATGGAAGAAAAGGGGCATGCACATGACAGACAGAGAGGGCGACCACTAGGCTAGACGAGGCATGTCGAACAAAGTTGTGATCAAAGGACTTGATTGCGACCAATAGTGACCAAGGAATTTGGGCGATTGGATAGTTTCCCAAGTTAAGGGGCGCTCATCCACCCTTTTCCCTTCTTTGTGGAACGATTGCAGTGGATGGACGAAGTCATTGATTTGGGTCCACTTAGGCACTGGAGGGTGTGTGGGTGGCCATGAGTTGCGGTGTCGGTTAGAGGCTTTGAAAAGAATAAAAGAAGGGCACAAGCCAATATGCAAACCATCCAAGTAGAGAGCTAAGTACAAGGGAAAACAACCATGTGGTTAAAGAGTTTTTGCGCTAGCTAAGGAGAGGAAAGATGAAGACTTGAAAGATTGTTGTAAGAGGAGTTGCAACGGTTGTCGATCTCCCCCTCATTGTACTCTGTTATTATTTTGTGATAAAAACTTAAGGCACCTGACTTGGGTGCCTACCTACTTGTGTTATTGGGTGTGTTTCTTACTTGTGATGTTCACTAGTTAAATATTTGGCTAAGTATTGAAAACACTATTTTTCATAGTTGTTAAGGTCATTGGGTGGATTAACGCTTGCAGTCTAAAGTAGAGATATGAGTAGCCTTTAGACGAGGAGTAGTCTTATTTCCAGTAGTCGTAGGTGGGCCAAGCCCCTATGATGACCACAAGGCAATGACGGACGATCACCAAGGTGTTGGCACTGAACGTCTCAGATAGGGGAGAAACCTTGGGGTTGTGACACTAGTATGCTAAGGAATCTTTTGATTTGCTACAAAACACTAATCTTGATAGCTAACTTTTTATATTATTGATTGGTTGGGAATATGAACATTACTTGAACTAAAGAGTATAAATTGACATCAATGGTACTCGAACTTGTAATGGAATCTACACTTACTTCCAATATTTAAATTTTGTGTGATAGAAGAGTATTAGTCAATATTATATATAACAATTACATAACAAATCCTTGTAGCAACTTTGAGAAATTAAGTGAAAATGTCTAAGTTGATTTTATGGGAAAAGAATTTAGAAGTCAAATGTTTAGGCCCTTATCATTGGTTTGTCCATAAAATTGAGTCTAGGCAAGGTATTGTGGGACATAGTGGCTATGCCACTAGATTAAGAAGAGTTATGTGAGAGAGTTGCAAAATGACCAAGGAAACCTAGTGTTTGCATTGAAAGGATTATTCAATGAATTTAAAAACCTACAAAGCAATTTGATACCTATCTTATGCCCCCTTGAACAACTAACTTATAATTACACTTAGAAGAGCTTGATTACTAATAGGTAAATAAGAAGTTGCACTAAGGGTCTAATTTTCCTCTTGTGATTAACTTTGATAGATAAACTATGGCAAATCATATCTATAAAGGACAGCCTAGTTGATAATTGAAGTCACATAAATATAAGCCAACTTGGCGTTGAGTTATATGACCACGTGTATAAACATTAAATAACTTTTTTTTTTAAGTCATGAAATTTAGGTGGTGTAAGAGAGCACCACATGTTGGTATGAAATTTCAAGTTGAAAATTTTTATCCTTAAGGTAAATAACTTAAAAATTTGTTGTATTTTCATTGGGAAATGTAGTTGAACTATCAATAACACCCTTTACCTTTGAACCCTAAAAGGAAATCTTAAAACAAGCACATTTAGTGAGACACCATGGTTAGGATGACAAGCAAGGGTAATGATAGCACTGGTGATAAGGACATGGAAGAAAAAAATGTAGGGAATGACCTTGTAATAAACATGATAATAAACATCCTAGTCAGTGTGAGACCAAAAGAGGGTTAATGCTAAACTGTGATTTGGTTTGCATGCTCGATTGAATGACACATGAGCATGATGATGAGGAGCGTTGTTGTAAAGAGAATATATGTTTCTTGATGTTGTAGGAGGATCCAATTTTAGATTGGTAATGAATGTCGCGTGTTCCTTCTTAAATATTCAATAGCAGTAGTTTTACCAGAGTATTTTTATCTTCTTTTAACATTCAATAACCATTTACTAAAAAGATAAGCAAGATCTAGAAGCAGATAGACAAGCACAAGAAGACACAAAGATTTATCATGGGAAAACCCCAAACTCGAGGAAAACCCAACCAACTTTTCTTAGAGAGAATCTTTATGATAGTACAACCATGAACAAATTCTTATTCACAAGAGMAAAACCAACAACAATGAAGAAACCATAACAAACAMTTATCTCTTCTTCTTGTCAAACCCTAGCGAGGGTAGACAATTGAGCAACACCACACAACCTTAGCGCAACTCTTCTAGAGGTAGCGCACAAGATAAGTCACCAAGAACAAGATAGTGCACCATAGAACTRGCACAACTGGCAACTGCAACTACAACTGGCACAAGACAACTAGGCAATGYGCACTAGAAGATGTTGAAATATTGTAACTGCAAAGAATATTCTATTTATTAATCCCCTTTTACAGATTGGTCAAACCTTAATTGTAATAGGCTAAATAAGAAGTCGGCCCCCAGATTAATTAAAGGTGGTTCTAACCACCCAGAATGAGAAGTCGGCYCCYGGATTAATTAAAGGTGGTTCTAACCACCTAGAATGAGAAGTCGRCCCTGCCAATGAAAAGACACCTCAGTTCAGCGCCTACCAGATTGTATAAATAAGAGAGGTCAGCGCCTCATTTGGACACACACTCACTTGTTCATCAGAGTGCAAGTTCGGAGCTGCAGTTGGAGAAGAAGGAAGAGAGAGAGAGGCACATTCTTGGGAGAGGAATTTTTGTATTGTTTGAGTTATCTCTTGCCATTGTATTGGCTATCTTTATTAAGGAAGTTTTTGTTGGGTTTTCTCCCCCATGAGGGTTTCTCGGGATAAATGATGTGTCTCTTGTGATTGCGTATTTCTCAGTGATCCTATCTATGCTATGGTTATCTAGTGAATTGAAAAGAAAACCTGATAATAGCTTAAACCTTAACATGGTATCAGAGGTAAGCTGAAGAGAGCATCTTTCACAAGAAGAAGAAAAATGCCATTGTTGTCGTACATGCAAATTAAGGCTTTTTATTGAAGAAGAATTTCAGCCCCAAATCCATCTAGAAAAGTGTGCCCTTCCTCAAGGAACACTTTGGCATCATCAGCGCACCTTTTAGTGGCTAGATCTCCCGAAAAGTGAAACCCTAGTTTTCACCAGGTACCAGAAAACCAGAAGTACCAGAAAACCAAAAGTACCAGAAAACCAGAAGCACTAGTCCAGGAATCCGCTGATCAAATTTGAAGGGATAAAAGTTGGATTTTATGAAACCTAACCACACCAAGCTACTTGCCTCAGCCAAGTGCACCTCTTGGTAAGTTCAAAGTTCAATTTTGAGCATTTTCATTTTTTTGTCATTTTCCTAGCTCCGGGTAAAAGATGTCTGCAAGCACTAAGCTTGTTCACAAGCTAGAAGGTGTGGAAAACTTTCATGCCTGGAAGTATAGGATTGGACTCATTCTTGAAGAGAATGACCTAGCAAGATTCCTTAAAAAAGAGGTACCAGAACCCGTCGATGCTGCAGATAAAGAAAAACACCAAAAGGACACAATTAGGGAAAAAAGAATCATTGCAGATTCTATCAAATATCACTTGATTCCTCAAGTGTCTTTAAAGAAAACNGCTGCAGTTGGAGAAGAAGGAAGAGAGAGAGAGGCACATTCTTGGGAGAGGAATTTTTGTATTGTTTGAGTTATCTCTTGCCATTGTATTGGCTATCTTTATTAAGGAAGTTTTTGTTGGGTTTTCTCCCCCATGAGGGTTTCTCGGGATAAATGATGTGTCTCTTGTGATTGCATATTTCTTAGTGATCCTATCTATGCTATGGTTATCTAGTGAATTGAAAAGAAAACCTAATAATAGCTTAAACCTTAACATTGTATCAGAGGTAAGCTGAAGAGAGCATCTTTCACAAGAAAAAGAAAAACGTCATTGTTGTCGTACATGCAAATTAAGGCTTTTTATTGAAGAAGAATTTCAGCCCCAAATCCATCTAGAAAAGTGTACCCTTCCTCAAGGAACACTTTGGCATCATCAGCGCACCTTTTAGTGGCTAGATCTCCCGAAAAGTGAAACCCTAGTTTTCACCAGGTACCAGAAAACCAGAAGTACTAGAAAACCAGAAGCACTAGTCCAGGAATCCGCTAATCAAGTTTGAAGGGGTAAAAGTTGGATTTTATGAAACCTAACCACACCAGGCTACTTGCCTTAGCCAAGTGCACCTCTTGGTAAGTTCAAAATTCAATTTTGAGCATTTTCATTTTTTTGTCATTTTCCTAGCTCCGGGTAAAAGATGTCTGTAAGCACTAAGCTTGTTCACAAGCTAGAAGGTGTGGAAAACTTTCGTGCCTGGAAGTATAGGATTGGAATCATTCTTGAAGAGAATGACCTAGCAAGATTCCTTAAAGAAGAGGTACCAGAACCCGTCGATGCTGCAGATAAAGCAAAACACCAAAAGGACACAATTAGGGAAAAAAGAATCATTGCAGATTCTATCAAATATCACTTGATTCCTCAAGTGTCTTTAAAGAAAACTCCAAAATAAATGTTTGATGCCCTAACCAGATTATATGAAGGAAAGAACATAAATCAAAAGATGAATCTAAAAACTCAACTCAAAAATACAAGGATGCAAACAGGAGAATCGATCCAGGAATATTTCTCCAGAATATCAGAATTCAAAGAACAACTAGAATCAATTGGAGATACTATAGACAAAGACGAACTCATAATGATGGCCCTTAATGGTCTCACAAGACCTTGGGATGCATTCATCCAAACTATTTGCACCAGAATGGATAAACTAAAATTTGACAGTCTTTGGGAAGACTGTATTCAAGAAGAATCAAGAGTAGCTAACCGAGAAGCTTTACTATCAAGAGATGAAGATCAAGCCCTGGCTACTCACACTAAAGGAGTAANACTGGTAAGACATGGAGGTGACTTGAAGTTGTAACAGAGTTATAAGTGTAGTTATGAGAGTTGTGAAGTAGTTGAACTCAGTTAAGTGAGTTAAGCCCAGTTGTGCTAGTTGTAACTCAACTTACACTAGTGAGAGTTCAGTGAATTAATTATTAATTAACCCACAATCAGTGAACTCACATGCAATTGAAGATTCGCCACGGTTAACTACATGCATGTCAGATCCAATGGAGACCTAGTTGAGATAACAGGTGAAAGGGGCAGTTTGGCTATCAGTTGTGATTTGAGTGAAGTGCACTCATGCAATCACACATGTAGTGGATATGCTTATGAGCATGTGCAAACTAGGAAATTGAATTCATATTGTGAGAATTCTAATTGTAGAGATTGTTCAGAGGAGGCAGGTTGTTTGGAAACAGAAATTGGCACATGTATTTGTTGAGTTTTGTATGACAGTGTGAGACGATTGTATTGTACTGAGAACTCTTGGATTAGAGTTTTGTATGAGATTGTTTCATGATCCATGATATACATAATATATGATAGTGGGGTTTCTAGCTTTATGCTTTCTCGGAAAAACTTTTGTGTTATGTGTTCTTGATCGCAAAGCCAGCTTGGGAAAGGGAACTCATTCAATATGGAGAAAAGTATGGTGTCCCTGAAGGAACCACGAGACAAGTAAAGAGACCTAAGCCATTCTCCAGTTATATGGCTTTGATGTGCGATCTCTTAGAGAAGGAGCCTGCATGCCTTGAAGAAGCCATTCAAAAGAAAGAATGGGCAGATGCCACGACAGAAGAATACCAATCCATTATAAAGAATGATGTATGGGAAATAGTTCCCAGACCGAAGAGCAAGGATGTGGTATCTTCCAAATGGCTCTTCAAAATAAAACATGTTGTTGATGGAAGTATTGAGAAGTATAAAGCAAGGTTTTTCG
>JASDQU010241774.1:78785-89465 GCA_032191745.1 Picea mariana | reverse complement strand
TCCACCAAAGGCAAGCTCATAGTAAAGAGATAAAGAGATTCTCTTGACAATAAGGGAAGAGCTTGGGGGCTGAGCATTGTGTTCAGACTTGAGGGACAAAAGGATGTAGACTCAATATGAAGTAATTTCTCCATAGTAACTTTTCTCTCAAAGTTGAATGCTTTCTCTCCCTTTTTCCATAGATCGAAATTGTTCTCTTATAGCCTCCATAATGCAACTGAAGAGTCGAGTCAGAATTTTTCCAGTATATGGAAGGCCAAAGATCAGAGATCTTCTGTCGTGACATGGAAACCCGACCTCATTTTGTATTTTCTATCACAAATCCTGAAATATGCAAGCTGTAGTGGAGCATCAAGCGTATATGCATCTTGCAAATCAGTTAGGGAGCATATATGTGGATATATATATATTTTTGTCTTTGGATTTGTCAAAAAGGGGTTTGATAAGTTTGCATAGGGAAAATGGAAAAAGCCCCTCTGTGCAAGATAGCAATGGTGAGGAAAATCTTGCTGTAACAA
The DNA here is from genome assembly GCA_032191745.1 of Picea mariana. NCBI lineage: Eukaryota > Viridiplantae > Streptophyta > Pinopsida > Pinales > Pinaceae > Picea > Picea mariana. Next base: position 88,947 of record JASDQU010241774.1, on the reverse strand, counting down.
CCATATCTTTTTCTTTCCATTAACTCAAACACATATTCGAGGCTTATATCGATGATTTAGCGTCATGATATTGCAAGAGAGTTGATCATCCCACACATCTTTGACTTATCTTTGAGCAATGTAGCTACTACCGGATCCGCTTGAATCCAAACAAATGTAGTTTTTGCATCACATCGGGTCGTCTGCCTGGTTTCATAGTTTCGACAATAGGGATCATGGTCGATCCTCTAAAGGTTGAGGTGATAGTTTAGTTTCCTCCCCCATGCACAATCCCTCAGCTTCAGAGTTTATAGGGAAAAGTGAACTTTTTACGGCGTTTCATCGCAAACTATGCCGAGATCACAAAGGGTTTCATGCATTTATTGAAGAAGGATGTTCCTTTCCATTGGGACGAAGCTGCTCAACACTCTTTTGAAACATTGAAATGTGCCCTCACGTCTACCCCTCTGGTTCAACCACCCAATTATAATAAATATTTCCTATTGTACTTGGCCACTGCGGAGTCAACCATTGGTATGGTATTGGTTCAGGAGGATAATTTTCTCTCAGAATATGTGATTTATTACTTGAGCCAAGTCTTGGCTGGACCAGAACTCAATTATTCACACATTGAAAAACTTGTGTTGGCAACAGTTCATGCTGACCAACGGTTCTGTCATTAAATCTTGTTTCGAAAGACCACCATCATTGCTGTTGTGAATCTATTTCAATACGTGTTGACACGACGAGTAATTGGTGAAAATATCAGTAGATGGATAGTTATCCTCCAGGAATTTGACTTGGATTTTGTTTCGGCGAAATCCAAAAATTCGTTGGTCTTGGTGAAAATCATTTTGGAACTTCCGGTTGAATCAGGTGATGTTATACCTAGAGAGTCACCTATTAAAGGAGACATGTTTCTGATCGCGTCTTCTGACCCTTGGTACAGAGATATACTAGTCTATCTCTAGACTTTGAGGTGCCCTACCTCTACTTATCATGATGAGCGTTGTCATATACACCAAAACTATCTCATACTCGAGGACACTCTGTATCGTCGAGGTGTGGATTGCATCCTTCATCGGTGTCTAACCCATGAAGAAGCGGAAATCATGCTTAACGATTGCCACACAGGAGCATGTGGTGGTCATTTGTCTGGGTTGGCAACAACCCAAAAGATTCTACGAGCCGGTTACTTTTGGCCAACATTAATCAAATATTGTGTTGAATCGGTCAAGGAGTGCCACCTTTGTCAGATCTTCTCTCGAAAGACGAGGGCACACCCTGCTCCCATGTTTCCCGTCATCGTAGTTGGTCCCTTCACAAAGTAGGGGATTGATTATGCTACATGAAACCCTCCTTCCATAAGGGGGAACCATTATATCATCGTAGCAGTAGACTACTTCACAAAGTGGGTCGAAGCTATGCCAACGTTTAAATATGATGGCGAGACTACATCTCTCTTTTTGTTTAACTAGATAATAGCAAGGTTTGACATCCCGAGAGAGATTGTCACTGACTATGGCAGTCACTTTCAGAAAAAAATGATGCCTGAGTTAACATCAAATCTTGGGTTGAGGCAAGAACATTCATCACCCTCCTACCCACAAGTGAATGGTCAGGTGGAAGCTGTGAATAAATCCATTAAGACTATCTTACAACGAACGATCGATTTGGCTAGGTCAAATTGACATTTGATGTTGTATTCAGCATTATGGCAATCCATAAGACATCTATTAAGACTGCAACCCATTTATCACCTTTTTAAAATAGATGTAATCCAAATAGATTTATCACCTGTTAAGACTTCTGTTAAGACTGCAACCGATTTATCACCTTTTTAACTCGTTTGTGGGCTGGAAGAAGTCTTGCCTGTAGAGTGCCATATCCCCTCTCTAATGTTGGCAGTACAATTATTGTCAGACACTTCACCACTTGAAGAGAATTTATTATATCTTTATCAACTCGATGAACAACGTCAGAATGCAGCCTTGGCTAACGAGGCTCACAAACAAAAATTCAAGTGTCAGTATGATTGATCTGTCTGTCCTTGGATTTTCTCTGAAGGTGACCTTTTCCTAGTCTATGACCAAGATAAGGACCCCCTGGGGGCAGGAAATTTCAAACCCATGTGGTTCGAACCTTTCATCATGAAGGAGGTTCTAAAGAAGGGAAATGCTTTGGCGGAGCCTAGAAATGGGCTCTACCTCAAGAAGTATTACTCGTAGGTCGGTCGCCTTGGGTGACTTCTTGTAACATATGTATAGTCTTATACATTTTCTTTTTAGTTCTTGTCTTTTTGGTTTTATGGACGTGTCATTTTTTATGTCATCTTTTTCACTGTGGAAGATGTCAAGTGAATCAGAGGTGTTTGCTGGGTTTGCATACGATGCTAGCTAACACACTCAAAGGATTGATTTTGTATCTTGGGTGATTTTCACACCTCAGGGATAGTTGCTATCTTCATGAGGTATCTGTTTAGGTGACGCCACAAACAATGTCACCGAATACAGTGCAGTATTAGAGTTTCTTCATGATTCTTTGTCGCATGGTATCTCTCACCTCTGGGTCTACTTAGACACTCAGCTGGTTGTGTCTCAGTTAAATGGGGTTTACCGCATTTACGATCCTACACTACACCGACGGTTCTTTAGGGTACGTCTCTTAGAACGAAGTTTTGATTACATTACGTATATCCATGTTCCTAGGAGATTGAATCAAATCACATATACTCTAGCTAATCATGTATTAGATTGGCATATTGCACGCATGTAAGAAAAATCACACACACGCACATGTAAATACTTTTGTAAAATAGATGTAATCCATAAGACATAAAAAAGATGAAAAATACCCATATATATATTAAAAAAAATATCAGGGTACATGAGTGGGCGCAAGCGCCTCAAAAATATGTCTAGTCAGAGTCATGGGGCTTATGCCCTAAAAAATATACAAATGGTTCTCTCGGCACGTAAGTAGCCTAGCCTAGCTAAGGGCGGGGCCTGTTGGCCCTACTGTAGTGAACAACAACATTCACCAAACGCTGAAAGAGCTGGACCCAGGTCCATGGTACCCCAACTACATGAGGTTGCATCAACGGTGGGAGATCCTCGATCTCCGCCATAGGGACTGTACGAGTGAGTGCTGTAAGGTTCCACTCTACCCATCTCAATAATCTCTCAGCCTCTCCGGCTGGAGGCCCCCCTGCTGCTGCTGCTGGTCCGACGACTCCAACTGGCCCTGCCTCTGGTCGAGGATGCTGCCTAGTCCTCGAGAAGTTTTTTGGATGCACTGAACCCACATATATACATAACAGATACTTAAGTGTCAGATACTTTGTTATACAAAAAAACGATATATATAAAAAGACAAAAAAATTAAATAACTTTGAAAAGAAAACTTACCCATCTCTTGTCGCCCTGCTCCGAGAGGTACAGGCATGTCAGGATCTCTGGAAAAGTTAATACCGACATAGGGGTAGTCCTTTATTTTTGGAATCTATCGTGACCACCAGTCAAAACATTTGTCATCAAAGGCCTCGATGGTCCTCCCCCCACCCTGTCGCGGAAAAAACACCATCCATCTGCATAGCACCAGGAGAGTGGCCTCGTGCCCTCGTATAATCTCTCGAGGACTGAGACTGGTTACCCTCTCGAAGAAAAAGGAACACAAAAAATTCCCAAACCCGAAGTTACGGTGCTCCTGTATCTGACACTCTGTCAGTTGTCTCTTCATGCAATCCAACATGGTGGTACTCCAGTCGAAAATCCGTGCATTTAAGCACTGTACTGTACAATGCATGTGTGCCCAGGAAGCTTGATGTAAAGCTGTGGATCCAATGATCCTCCCAATAAGTATAACTATCACTTTGAGTGATAGGTTTCTAATCTTATGAATAGGAACCAGAGAATCCACTTTCTCAGTACCAGCCTCGTAATGGAGTTAAATCAACTCATCAATGTTGTGGGGCCTGGGGAGAAAAGTACGGAAGTTGATTAGATCCCCTCTCCTCGAGAGACCAATTAGGAAGTAAATGTCCTCAGTCGTTGGAGTCAACGAATGCCCCTCGATCATGAATGCCTCTGCGTCAGGATGCCAGTAATCTATCAATGCATTTAGCAACCTAGGTTGTGCCCTCATGAACGGACACTAGAAGAACTTTAACAACCTGCATTGTGACAAAACAATGATAGCAGCAAGGTCCTTGGAGACCAAAAAATCAATGTCCTCATGCTCCCTCTCTCTCCAATGCACATACATCCTGCAAAAACAAAGCAATGGTGAGTTAACTCTTGCATTTCCATTTTATCCCACTTATTAGAGGGTGTAAGTGGGTTATCTCGAGGACAGTCGCGTGTACACGCGGGAAACTTCTCTTCTGCACGCGTTTACACGGGAGCTGTGCTTGGACAACTCATGTACACGTAGGGCTGACCTCTTTAAAGGTCAAAACCCCCCTAAAAAACCAAAATAAATGAAAAAATGGAAGATGGAAATGCAAGGGAGGTTAGCATGTACTTACTTGGTCCAAATGAAAGTTCGTTTCGTCCACTGAAGCTCCCGGAATCAACTATTTCAGAAAAGGGTTGTTTTTTTACTTTTGGTCAATTCTCAAATTACAATGGTGATAATGAGCTGCCAACTTTCTATTTATAGAAATTTTGGCCCCTTTTTGTCATTGTTTGGACCCTTTTTCCATTTTTTCTAGCTTGAAAATCATTTACTATGGTTCTTGAGTTTCTCAGGGGATGTTACGATAAGTATTACTTTGGGTATTGGGAAGTTTTTTGAGAGTTGGGTTGGTTTTAAAGGTCTTTTGGTAAAAAGTCATTTTTCCAACGTTATGCATGAAAGATAGGATTCCACCTCCACTTGTTTCACCTCATTGTCTTTTTCTCTTTGCCATAGGATTGATCCCACCAAATTGCAACACAGAACCCTCACTCTTGCTCTAGAAGTGTCGTAATTTTGTGGTAGAGCCTACCTTCACATGGATGCCCTAGGTAGATCCTGGTTGCATTTTGGTGTCCATGCTATCACTAATGACTATAGGCTCGAGAGTCCTTATTAGTTTTTTCCTGATTATGAGTATGAGCCTCATTTGCATGATTCATTATCACTCTTGACCTCAACCTTGTGACTCCCAAAACACAATGGGTGTTCTTTTAAGCCCTTTTCAGACCCTTTAAACATGAAAATATTGCCGAGCGATCTTGTTGACCTTCATGCTCGCTAAACTAAAATTTGAAGGCACATCTATCTGGTGGTAGTTTACCCCTTTTTTGGTCCGGATGGTCAAAAGTATGAACAAAGGTATACTCTAGGAGCCTCGATTCTCTAGAAGAGTACTCTCAGGTATAATTTTACCCCTTTTTCGGGCCTAAGGGACTAAATATACGAAAAAGGAACCCCCACAGAGTCCATAGTTAAGATCCTTTCAGACTCCCTAAAATTGAAAAGATAGCTGAGTGACCTTGTTTCTTCACACTCGTTAAATTGGTCCAGAAGAATATCCCTTACGTAGTCCATAGTTAAGCTCTTTTCAGACTCCTTAAAAATGATAAGATTGTCGAGTGATATTGTCTTTGTCACACTTGTTAAAATGATTTTGAATAGACGTCTGTTCAGTGCTAGTTTACCCCTTTTTCGAGCCGACTAGACTACCTTCGAAAAAGGTACCCCCAGTGGAGTCTCCTTTTATGTTTTTTCAGACTCTCTAAAAATGAAAAACCATCGAGCTTACCTTCTCTGGGATTTTTCAAATCACATCGAAGGATGTTATCATTGTGTCTTATTAATCACATTTTCATTCCTGCGTCTTTGGCTTAATGCCGGCTCCATGTTGCTCTCAACTGAAACATCTGAAGAATGCCTTATACACAAGCCTTGTAGCACTTTTCCTCTGCGTCTTGACACCTTGACCCATGGAGGATTTTTCCCAAGTGTCCTTTTCTTGCATATATACCCTTGCTCTGAGCATCAATGTGTTCCTTTCTCTTGGAACTGGTATGTTTGTGACACTTGATCCTCCTTTGTAACGTAGCATTCTTTATTCCTTTTCAAGCTTCCCAAAATTATTGAAAAAGACAAAAAAATGAAATATACCGCAAAAAGAGGAAGGGAAAAGTATTTTCTTTTTGTTGACAGCACAATGAGTCGCCCTTGGAAAAAGCACGTCCTTCCGTTTGTTCGCCAAGCCTTAGGATTCAATATGACCTTAGAAATTTGTTCTCGCTACATAGATATGTGTCCTCCTCCATTTGGTTATCCTTCCAAACATATGGAGAGTTTGCGTTGCCTCCTGCCTCATGAACTTATGTCAATTCCATGCTTCCTGAGTCTCATCTTTTGTCATTCTTTCGTCCAAGGGAAGTCTTACTAAACTTGAGTCGGCCCTTCTACGTTTGTCTCTTTTCCTCATGCCCGGCCACCCCAAAAGACCAATCAAATCCTTGTTCAAAATCAATGAAGTTCTCTGCATTGATCACCAAGATCCTCTTGTATGTTCCCGAAGAGCCATTGAATACCTCTGGGTAGTGAAGTCGTACATTGATATTACACTCCTACCCAAGTTTTGAAGATTTTGAAGTTGTTTCTCAAGCTCTGAAGACCTCATCTCCAGCCATCAGGCATCATTGGATTCTCAAAGATGGATACCATACATGTATATCTTTTGATTTTGAGATGTAGATCCACCGTGTACTGCTCGCGGCTACACTTTATATAGTTATATGACATGGATCTGCAGTGTATTTTATTGGCAGCCATGATTTTATTTTATCCCGAGCATGGGTATGCCCGCCTTGGTGATACAAATTGTTATTTTTCAGATGACACCTCCTAAACTCTGGTCCCTGGGCTCACTCACGTCGTACATTGGTGAAGATTTGTAATGTATTTAGGGCATCCGATGATCTTCTGACCTCACGCATTAGGGGACATCTGTTATAACCCTAAATTGCACCAGACATGCATACTCAACATCAGGCCATCTAACTTGCTATCTTTTCAAAGCCATCACTGAACAAGCTCTTAAAAAAACCATTGCTTTGAAGGTGTATGCGCCCTGCACCACTACTGCCTGCGTACATACGCCTGCTGACCCACTACAACCTGCGTACACTCACAGAATATCGTGAAAAGTGGAAATTTGCATAAGATACTAGTTTCTGGGCCGTTACTTAACCGTTTGACTGCCCATAGCCAGTCACCCCAACCGTTATTATCTCCTTTGGCCTATAAAATAATGGGTTGGGGTCCTATGTCAAAGAGGAAGCACGAGATCAAAGAAACTCTGCCCATTTTATCAATCCCCCTTTGCCTCAATTGCAAATCCCTTTACCATTTCCCTAAGAGAGAACTGAAGAAGAGGAGAAGACGTGGAAGCAGTTGTTGCATGGTGAAGAGGATCCTAGGACCAATTTCGAGGAGCAGTGCCGGTCTCATGTTGTAAGTGACTTTTTGTGATATTAATATAAAGAAGTACTTTTTCCGTCTCGCCAAATGACGTCTTAAACTTATATGATTTGTTTAAATTTCTTGTTTATGATATCTAACCCACTAATCCATATGTAGAATGCATGCTTGTAGTTTCTTGTTTGTCTTTTGATGAATGCAGGTCAGCCTTAGGAGGATATTTGCAGTTAGGAAATAACCAAGCACAAAGGGATTGACACCGGACGCGGAGTTTAAGGTAGGACTACCAGATCCCTCTCTCTTGTCTTTTATGTATGATTGTGGGGTAATGTTGGGATAGTGATTAAAAGTAGGATACTTTAGACAGTTTTATCTACCTACACTTTATACCCTTGGTGTAGTCCATAGAGAGGTTTTCCCGCTATAGCACAACTTCAATGCCATCATTAATTCAGAACTATCTGACCCTTCACTGTATAATTTCCAAAATGGTAAAAGTTGTTTTTGATTTGATTTGATTTGATTTTGTTATATATTAAGATTTATTTTGATTTTCTTTGTTAATATAAGACTAGCTACAAAATCTCACGATTATGTAACCAGTCTATTTCTGAATGTTAGTTGGCATTATTTTCTTAATATCATTTTTTTTTTGTCTCCAGGAAAATGATAATTATGGTGCTATTTACATGGATAAACCATCTTGGATCATGCATTGTATAGTTCAATAGTTTCTTTCTTTTATTTGATAAAAACTTTGTTATTATGTAATAAATTTTGATAAACCAACTCCTACATGAATGGTTTCATGTTGTACTATTTTTGTCAAACAATCTATTTTTTGGGGGGATTGCACTCTATCTTGCATGATAAGAGTTGGTTAATCCAAAACTAGTTTAAATAGTGATCACTATTAGAGGTGAAGACAACTTTTGCTGGGATACTTTATGGACATGTGATTTTGAGAACTAATATGGAGAAGCTATTCACCATTGGATTTAGACCTGTGTGATGCTTATTCCATTATGTTCTTTTATTGTCTTGGTTTTATGAAATATTATTATGTTTGATGCAACTTTAGCGTTGTCATCATATAGTGTTTCATATTGTTAAGTATTTAGATGTTGTCTATAATTTGTTATTCCATTTTTATATCTGTGATTAATCTATCATTTGATTATTATTGATTTATTCTGGATATTAAATGATGGATAATATTAATTCTTTGAATTGAGTTTCTTTTCATTCTAAGTGTTGATTATCATAAGATCACCAGATCTTTACATTTATCATTCTGTTTTTATATTCTCACTCCAACACATCTTTGAATTTATTCAAGGAGTATTCACATTGTTCTATCATAGGTTTCCCTCACATGCTGGACAATTAGGAGCTCAAATTACATAGGATGATAAACTCAATTTAATCGATTAGTTATAGGTTAGTGTATGTGTTATTTAGTTTAGTTATTTATCAATTAAATAATGATTACATGAATTAGCTTTGACTTTTTATGTATCATTGTTTCAGTTGAATTTTCTTAGTATTATTATTTTTTAAACATTCAAAAAGAAAATAGTAAATGTATGTGATTTCTTTATCTCTTTTATAAACACTTTTAAGAACATCCATTTCGCAAGAATTCAAGTAAACCTTGCAAGCTATACATAAACTGTTTATAATCACATATACATATTCATACTTTTTATCTGAACACTTGTAATTAGTAAAGTTATATTCTTAGTATCAAATCTTTTTAGATTAGTTTCATTTCTTTTTTTTTTAGGAATTTAGTTGTCCAATAGAGCCATTAAACCCGTCGGGTCATTTCATTCCAAACGACTTGGGTTATTTAGACAACCCCGGTCCAGATTTGACCTTCCAGTTGACAATGTGTCTCTGCCTGATAACACCTGACAGATCTAAGGTCAGGGAACGAATAACCTTACCTGAACTAGAGAAGGGATAACCTTACCTTCTACCTATCTCTGTTGAGGGGAAGAAAGAGTATTTCAGTACCTTACCTGAGCTATATAAGGGATAACCTGACTTTCTAGCTAGTGATTTGAGGGGAAGAAATATAGGGCTTGCTCGACCAAAAGGAGGGCAAAGGGCCTGCATTAGTAAACCGAATACCATCAACAAGGAGTTGTCCTCAACTCTTCTGATCACAACTCTTTAGACCTCCTTCCATTGTATCAGACCAGTTAATGATAACTTCTTTGATATGTATTAGAGAAGTTAGTTCCCAGGCCATTGATTTCGATTTTCAAAGCCTAACATCTAGCCTTTCGCCTCTGATTTTTTTACGAAGGTGCTTAAGCATTGTCTACTTTCAGTATTTTTTGTTGCACGTAGATCGGTACATCACATATTGTTAATTATGTCCTAAAATTATCTTTTTGGTAGGTACAAACATGTCACCAAGGAAGAAGACGAAATGAAAAGCATCCAGAGTTGAAGCCACTGGTAGCTCCCAACAAACAAAAGAAGTGGATATTATTAGGGCTACATATGAAGATACATATAGATTAATAGAAAAGGATGGAGAGACTCTGAAATGGGGAGAAGTGTACTACATGTTTAAGAATTCAAATTTATATATAGAAGTGGAAGATCCAGATGAAATCTAGGCATTTAGGAATATCAAAAAATTAGGAGTCTTCAGGGTGGAAGCACACCCAATGGTATTCCCATGTGTAGACACAATTTCATGGATTTTGAAGAATCTCGATTGTAATAGCAAGATTTTCCTCACCCCATG
>JASDQU010241774.1:47345-68006 GCA_032191745.1 Picea mariana | reverse complement strand
CATGGGGTGAGGAAAATCTTGCTATTACAATCGAGATTCTTCAAAATCCATGAAATTGTGTCTACACATGGGAATACCATTGGGTGTGCTTCCACCCTGAAGACTCCTAATTTTTTGATATTCCTAAATGCCTAGATTTCATCTGGATCTTCCACTTCTATATATAAATTTGAATTCTTAAACATGTAGTACACTTCTCCCCATTTCAGAGTCTCTCCATCCTTTTCTATTAATCTATATGTATCTTCATATGTAGCCCTAATAATATCCACTTCTTTTGTTTGTTGGGAGCTACCAGTGGCTTCAACTCTGGATGCTTTTCATTTCGTCTTCTTCCTTGGTGACATGTTTGTACCTACCAAAAAGATAATTTTAGGACATAATTAACAATATGTGATGTACCGATCTACGTGCAACAAAAAATACTGAAAGTAGACAATGCTTAAGCACCTTCGTAAAAAAATCAGAGGCGAAAGGCTAGATGTTAGGCTTTGAAAATCGAAATCAATGGCCTGGGAACTAACTTCTCTAATACATATCAAAGAAGTTATCATTAACTGGTCTGATACAATGGAAGGAGGTCTAAAGAGTTGTGATCAGAAGAGTTGAGGACAACTCCTTGTTGATGGTATTCGGTTTACTAATGCAGGCCCTTTGCCCTCCTTTTGGTCGAGCAAGCCCTATATTTCTTCCCCTCAAATCACTAGCTAGAAAGTCAGGTTATCCCTTATATAGCTCAGGTAAGGTACTGAAATACTCTTTCTTCCCCTCAACAGAGATAGGTAGAAGGTAAGGTTATCCCTTCTCTAGTTCAGGTAAGGTTATTCGTTCCCTGACCTTAGATCTGTCAGGTGTTATCAGGCAGAGACACATTGTCAACTGGAAGGTCAAATCTGGACCGGGGTTGTCTAAATAACCCAAGTCGTTTGGAATGAAATGACCCGACGGGTTTAATGGCTCTATTGGACAACTAAATTCCTAAAAAAAAAAGAAATGAAACTAATCTAAAAAGATTTGATACTAAGAATATAACTTTACTAATTACAAGTGTTCAGATAAAAAGTATGAATATGTATATGTGATTATAAACAGTTTATGTATAGCTTGCAAGGTTTACTTGAATTCTTGCGAAATGGATGTTCTTAAAAGTGTTTATAAAAGAGATAAAGAAATCACATACATTTACTATTTTCTTTTTGAATGTTTAAAAAATAATAATACTAAGAAAATTCAACTGAAACAATGATACATAAAAAGTCAAAGCTAATTCATGTAATCATTATTTAATTGATAAATAACTAAACTAAATAACACATACACTAACCTATAACTAATCGATTAAATTGAGTTTATCATCCTATGTAATTTGAGCTCCTAATTGTCCAGCATGTGAGGGAAACCTATGATAGAACAATGTGAATACTCCTTGAATAAATTCAAAGATGTGTTGGAGTGAGAATATAAAAACAGAATGATAAATGTAAAGATCTGGTGATCTTATGATAATCAACACTTAGAATGAAAAGAAACTCAATTCAAAGAATTAATATTATCCATCATTTAATATCCAGAATAAATCAATAATAATCAAATGATAGATTAATCACAGATATAAAAATGGAATAACAAATTATAGACAACATCTAAATACTTAACAATATGAAACACTATATGATGACAACGCTAAAGTTGCATCAAACATAATAATATTTCATAAAACCGAGACAATAAAAGAACATAATGGAATAAGCATCACATAGGTCTAAATCCAATGGTGAATAGATTCTCCATATTAGTTCTCAAAATCACATGTCCATAAAGTATCCCAGCAAAAGTTGTCTTCACCTGTAACAATGATCACTATTTAAACTAGTTTTGGATTAACCAACTCTTATCATGCAAGATAGAGTGCAATCCCCCCAAAAAATAGATTGTTTTACAAAAATAATACAACATGAAACCATTCATGTAGGAGTTGGTTTATCAAAATTTATTACATAATAACAAAGTTTTTATCAAATAAAAGAAAGAAACTATTGAACTATACAGTGCATGATCCAAGATGGTTTATCCATGTAAATAGCACCATAATTATCATTTTCCTGTAGACAAAAAAAAAATGATATTAAGAAAATAATGCCAACTAACATTCATAAATAGACTGGCTACATAATCGTGAGATTTTGTATCTAGTCTTATATTAACAAAGAAAATTAAAATAAATCTTAATATATAACAAAATCAAATCAAATCAAATCAAAAACAACTTTTACCATTTTGGAAATTATACAGTGAAGGGTCAGATAGTTCTGAATTAATGATGGCATTGAAGTTGTCTATAGCGGGAAAACCTCTCTATGGACTACACCAAGGGTATAAAGTGTAGGTAGAGAAAACTGTCTAAAGTCTCCTACTTTTAATCACTATCCCAACATTACATCACAATCATACATAAAAGACAAGAGAGAGGGATCCGGTAGTCCTACCTTAAACTCCGCGTCCGATGTTGATCCCTTTGTGCTTGGTTGTTTCATAACTGCAAATATCCTCCTAAGGTTGTTCTGCATTCATCAAAAGACAAACAAGAAACTACAAGCATGCATTCTACATATGGACTAGTGGGTTAGACATCATAAACAAGAAATTTAAACAAATCATATAAGTTTAAGACGTCATTTGGCGGGACAGAAAAAGTACTTCTTTATATTAATATCACAAAAAGTCACTTACAACATGAGACTGGCACTGCTCCTCGAAATTGGTCCTGGGATCCTCTTCACCATGCAACAACTGCTTCCACGTCTTCTCCTCTTCTTCAGTTCTCTCTTAGGGAAATGGTAAAGGGCTTTTCAATTGGGGAAAAGGGGGATTGATAAAATGGGTAGAGTTTCTTTGATCTCATGCTTCCTCTATGACATAGGACCCCAACCCATTATTTTATAGGCCAAAGGAGATAGTAACGGTTGGGGTGACTGGCTATGGGCAGTCAAACGGTTAAGTAACGGCCCAAAAACCAGTATCTTATGCAAATTTCCACTTTTCGCGATATTATGTGAGTGTACACAGGTTGTAGTGGGTCAGCAGGCGTATGTACGCAGGCAGTAGTGGTGCAGGGCACGTACACCTTCAAAGCAATGGTTTTTTTAAGAGCTTGTCCAGTGATGGCTTGAAAAAGATAGCAAGTTAGATGGCCTGATGTCGAGTATGCATGTCTGGTGAAATTTAGGGTTATAACAGATGTCCCCTAATGTGTGAGGTCAGAATATCATCGGATGCCCTAAATACATTACAAATCTTCACCAATGTACGACGTGAGTGAGCCCAGGACCAGAGTTCAGGAGGTGTCATCTGAAAAATAACAATTTGTATCACCAAGGCGGTCATACCCATGCTCGGGATAAAATAAAATCATGGTTGCCAATCAAATACACTGCAGATCCATGTCATATAACTATATAAAGTGTAGCCACGAGCAGTACACGGTGGATCTACATCTCAAAATCAAAAGATATACATGTATGGTGTCCATATTTGAGAATCCAATGATGCCTGATGGATGGAGATGAGGTCTTCAGAGCTTGAGAAACAACTTCAAAATATTCAAAACTTGGGTAGGAGTGTAATATCAATGTACGACTTCACTACCCAGAGGTCTTCAACGGCTCTTCGGGAACATACAAGAGGATCTTGGTGATCAATGCAGAGAACTTCATTGATTTTGAACAAGGATTTGATTGGTCTTTTGGGGTGGCCGGGCATGAGGACAAGAGACAAACGTAGAAGGGCCGACTCAAGTTTAGTAAGACTTCCCTTGGACGAAAGAATGACAAAAGATGAGACTCAGGAAGCATGGAATTGACATAAGTTCATGAGGCAGGAGGAAACGCAAACTCTCCATATGTTTGGAAGGATAACCAAATGGAGGAGGACACAACTCTATGTAGCGAGAACAAATTTCTAAGGTCATATTGAATCCTAAGGCTTGGCGAACAAACGGAAGGACGTACTTTTTCCAAGGGTGACTCATTGTGCTGTCAACAAAAAGAAAATACTTTTCCTTTCATCTTTTTGCGGTATATTTCATTTTTTTGTCTTTTTCAATAATTTTGGGAAGCTTGAAAAGGAATAAAGAATGCTACGTTACAAAGGAGGATCAAGTGTCGCAAACATACCAGTTCCAAGAGCAAGGAACACATTGATGCTCAGAGCAAGGGTACATATGCAAGAAAAGGACACTCGGGAAAAATCCTCCATGGGTCAAGGTGTCAAGACGCAGAGGCAAAGTGCTACAAGGCTTGTATATAAGGCATGCTTCAGATGTTTCAGTTGAGAGCAACATGGAGCCGGCATTAGGCCAAAGACGCAGGAATGAAAATGTGATTAATAAGACACAATGATAACATCCTTTGATGTGACTTGAACAAGCCCAGAGAAGGTAAGCTCGGTGGTTTTTCATTTTTAGAGAGTCTGAAAAAACATAAAAGGAGACTCCACTGGGGGTACCTTTTTCGAAGGTAGTCTAGTCAGCTCGAAAAAGGGGTAAACTAGCACTGAACAGACGTCTATTCAAAATCATTTTAACAAGTGTGACAAAGACAATATCACTCGACAATCTTATCATTTTTAAGGAGTCTGAATAGAGCTTAACTATGGACTACGTAAGGGATATTCTTCTGGACCAATTTAACGAGTGTGAAGAAACAAGGTCACTCAGCTATCTTTTCAATTTTAGGGAGTCTGAAAGGAGCTTAACTATGGACTCTGTGGGGGTTCCTTTTTCGTAGATTTAGTCCCTTAGGCTCGAAAAAGGGGTAAAATTATACCTGAGAGTACTCTTCTAGAGAATCGAGGCTCCTAGAGTATAGCTTTGTTCATACTTTTGACCATCCGGACCAAAAAAGGGGTAAACTATCACCATATAGACATGCCTTCAAATTTTAGTTTAGCGAGCATGAAGGTCAACAAGATTGCTCGGCAATATTTTCATGTTTAAAGGGTCTGAAAAGGGCTTAAAAGAACACTCATTGTGTTTTGGGAGTCACGAGGTTGAGGTCAAGAGTGATAATGAATCATGCAAATGAGGCTCATACTCATAATCAGGAAAAAACTAATAAGGACTCCTGAGCCTATAGTCATTAGTGACAGCGTGGACACCAAAATGCAACCAGGATCTACCTAGGGTATCCATGTGAAGGTAGGCTCTACCACCAAATTACGACACTTCTAGAGCAAGAGTGAGGGTTATGTGTTGCAATTTGGTGGGATCAATCCTATCGCAAAGAGAAAAAGACAACGAGGTGAAACAAGTGGAGGTGGAATCCTATCTTACATGCATAACATTGGAAAAATGAATTTTTACCAAAAGACCTTTAAAACCAACCCAACTCTCAAAAAACTTCCCAATACCCAAAGTAATACTTATCGTAACATCCCCTGAGAAACTCAAGAACCATAGTAAATGATTTTCAAGCTAGAAAAAATGGAAAAAGGGTCCAAACAATGACAAAAAGGGGCCAAAAAGTCTATAAATAGAAAGTTGGCAGCTCATTATCACCATTGTAATTTGAGAATTGACCAAAAGTAAAAAAACAACCCTTTTCTGAAATAGTTGATTCCGGGAGCTTCAGTGGACGAAACGAACTTCTGTTTGGACCAAGTAAGTACATGCTAACCTCCCTTGCATTTCCATCTTCCATTTTTTCATTTATTTTGGTTTTTTGGGGGGGTGTTGACCTTTAAAGAGGTCATCCCTATGTGTACGCGAGTTGTCCAAGCACAACTTCCGTGTAAACGCGTGCAGAAGAGAAGTTTCCCGCATGTACACGCAACTATCCTCAAGATAACCCGCTTACACCCTCTAATAAGTGGGATAAAATGGAAATGCAAGAGTTAACTCACCATTGCTTTGTTTTTGCAGGATGTATGTGCATTGGAGAGAGAGGGAGCATGAGGACATTGATTTTTTGGTCTCCGAGGACCTTGCTGCTATCATTGTTTTGTCACAATGCAGGTTGTTAAAGTTCTTCTAGTGTCCGTTCATGAGGGCACAACCTGGGTTGCTAAATGCATTGATAGATTACTGGCATCTTGACGCAGAGGCATTCATGATCGAGGGGCATTCGTTGACTCCAACGACTGAGGACATTTACTTCCTAACTGGTCTCTCGAGGAGAGGGGATCTAATCAACTTCTGTACTTTTCTCCCCAGGCCCCACAACATTGATGAGCTGATTTAAGTCCATTACGAGGCTGGTACTGAGAAAGTGGATTCTCTGGTGCTTATTCATAAGATCAGCAACCTATCACTCAAAGTGATAGTTATACTTATTGGGAGGATCATTGGATCTGCGGATTTACATCAAGCTTCCTGGGCACACATGCATTGTACAGTACAGTGCTTAAATGCACGGATTTTCGACTGGAGTACCACCATGCTAGATTGCATGAAGAGACAACTGACAGAGTGTCAGATACAGGAGCATCGTAACTTCGGGTTTGGGAATTTTTTGTGTTCCTTTTTCTTCGAGAGGGTAACCAGTCTCAGTCCTTGAGAGACTATACGAGGGCACGAGGCCACTCTCCTGGTGCTATGCAGATGGACGGTGTTTTTTCCATGGCAGGGTGGGGGGAGGACCATCGAGGCCTTTGATGACAAATTTTTTGACTGGTGGTCACGACAGATTCCAGAAATAAAGGACTACCCCTATGTCGGTATTAACTTTTCCACAGATCCTGACATGCCTGTACCTCTCGGAGCGGAGCAACGAGAGATGGGTAAGTTTTCTTTTCAAAGTTATTTAATTTTTTTGTCTTTTTATATATATCATTTTTTTGTATAACAAAGTATCTGACACTTACGTATCTGTTATGTATATATGTGGGATCAGTGCGTCCAACAAACTTCTCGAGGACTAGGCAACGTCCTCGACCAAAGGCAGGACCAGTTGGAGTCGCCAGACCAACAGCAGCAGCAGGGGGGCCTCCAGATGGAGAGGCTGAGAGAGTATTGAGATGGGTAGAGTGGAACCTTACAGTGCTCACTCGTACAGTCCCTATGGTGGAGATCGAGGATCTCCCACCGTTGATGCAACCTCATGTAGTTGGGGTCCCATGGACCTGGGTCCAGCTCTTTCGGCGTTTGGTGAATGTTATTGTTCACTACGGTAGGGCCAACAGGCCCCGCCCTTAGCTAGGCTAGGCTACATACGTGTCGAGAGAACCATTTGTATATTTTTTAGGGCATAAGCCCCATGACTCTGACTAGACATATTTTTGAGGCGCTTGGGCCCACTCATGTACTCTAATAATTTTTTTAATATATATATGGGTATTTTTCATCTTTTTCATGTCTTATGGATTACATCTATTTTACAAAAGTATTTACATGTGCGTGTGTGTGATTTTTCTTACATGCGTGCAATATGCCAATCTAATACATGATTAGCTAGAGTATATGTGATTTGATTCAATATCCTAGGAACATGGATATACGTAATGTAATCAAAACTTCATTCTAAGAGATGTACCCTAAGGAACCGTCGGTGTAGTGTAGGATCGTAAATGCGGTAAACCCCATTTAACTGAGACACAACTAGTTGAGTGTCTAAGTAGACCTAGAGGTGAGAGATACCATGCGACAAAGCATCATGAAGAAACTCTAATACTGCACTATATTCGGTGACATTGTTTGTGGCGTCACCTAAATAGATACATCATGAAGATTGCAACTATCCCTGAGGTGTGAAAATCATCCAAGATACGAAATCAAGCCTTTGAGTGTGTCAGCTAGCATCGTCCGCAAACCCAGCAAACACCTCTGATTCACTTGACATCTTCCACAGTGAAAAAAATGACATAAAAAATGACACGTCCATAAAACCAAAAAGACAAGAACTAAAAAGAAAATGTATAAGACTATACATATGTTACAAGAAGTCACCCAAGGCGACCGACCTACGAGTAATACTTCTTGAGGTAGAGCCCATTTCTAGGCTCCACCAAAGCATTTCCCTTCTTTAGAACCTCCTTCATGATGAAAGGTTCGAACCACATGGGTTTGAACTTGCCTGCCCCCAGGGGGTCCTTATCTTGGTCATAGACTAGGACAAGGTCACCTTCAGAGAAAATCCAAGGACAGACAGATCAATCATACTGACACTTGAATTTTTGTTTGTGAGCCTCGTTAGCCAAGGCTGCATTCCGACATTGTTCATCGATCTGATCAAGATATAATAAATGCTCTTCAAGTGGTGAAGTGTCTGGCAATAATTGTACTGCCAACATTAGAGAGGGGATCTGGCACTCTACAGGCAAGACTGCTTCCAGCCCACAAACGAGTTAAAAAGGTGAGAAATCGGTTGCAGTCTTAACAGATGTTCAGTAGGCCCATAATGTTGAATACAACATCAAATGCCAATTTGACCTGGCCAAATCGATCGTTCGTTGTAAGATAGTCTTAAGGGATTTATTCACAGCTTCCACCTGACCGTTCACTTGTGGGTAGGAGGGTGATGAATGTTCTTGCCTCAACCCAAGATTTGATGTTAACTCGGGCATCATTTTTTTTTGAAAGTGACTGCCATAGTCAGTGACAATCTCTCTCGGGATGTCAAACCTTGCTATT
Organism: Picea mariana; assembly: GCA_032191745.1. Taxonomy (NCBI): domain Eukaryota; kingdom Viridiplantae; phylum Streptophyta; class Pinopsida; order Pinales; family Pinaceae; genus Picea; species Picea mariana. The sequence goes on along the minus strand of JASDQU010241774.1, from coordinate 59,383 downwards.
ATCTGGTTAAACAAAAAGAGAGATGTAGTCTCGCCATCATATTTAAACGTTGGCATAGCTTCGACCCACTTCGTGAAGTAGTCTACTGCTACGATGATATAATGGTTCCCCCTTGTGGAAGGAGGGTTTCATGTAGCATAATTAATCCCCCACTTTGTGAAGGGACCAACTATGATGACGGGAAACATGGGAGCAGGGTGTGCCCTCATCTTTTGAGAGAAGATCTGACAAAGGTGGCACTTCTTGACCGATTCAACACAATATTTGATTAATGTCGGCCAAAAGTAACCGGCTCGTAGAATCTTTTGGGTTGTTGCCAACCCAGACAAATGACCACCACATGCTCCTGTGTGGCAATCGTTAAGCATGATTTCCGCTTCTTCATGGGTTAGACACCAATGAAGGATGCAATCCACACCTCGACGATACAGAGTGTCCTCGAGTATGAGATAGTTTTGGTGTATACGGCAATGCTCATCATGATAAGTAGAGGTAGGGCACCTCAAATTATAGAGATAGACTAGTATATCTCTGTACCAAGGGTCAGAAGACGCGATCAGAAACATGTCTCCTTTAATAGGTGACTCTCCAGGTATAACATCACCTGATTCAACCAGAAGTTCCAAAATGATTTTCGCCAAGACCAACGAATTTTTGGATTTCGCCGAAACAAAATCCAAGTCAAATTCCTGGAGGATAACTATCCATCTACTAATATTTCCACCAATTACTCGTCGTGTCAACACGTATTGAAATAGATTCACAACAGCAATGATGGTGGTCTTGTGAAACAAGATTTAATGACAGAACCGTTGGTTAGCATGAACTGTTGCCAACACAAGTTTTTCAATGTGTGAATAATTGAGTTCTGGTCTAGCCAAGCCTCGGCTCAAGTAATAAATCACATATTCTGAGAGAAAATTATCCTCCTGAACCAATACCATATCGATGGTTGACTCCGCAGTGGCCAAGTACAATAAGAAATATTTATTATAATTGGGTGGTCGAACCAGAGGGGTAGACGTGAGGGCGCATTTCAATGTTTCAAAAGAGTGTTGAGCAGCTTCGTCCCAATGGAAAGGAACATCCTTCTTCAATAAACACATGAAACCCTTTGTGATCCCGGCATAGTTTGCGATGAAACACCGTAAAAAGTTCACTTTTCCCTGTAAACTCTGAAGCTGAGGGATTGTGCATGGGGGAGGCAACTAAACTATCGCCTCAACCTTTAGAGGATCGACCATGATCCCTATTGTCGAAACTATGAAACCAAGCAGACGACCCGATGTGATGCAAAAACTACATTTGTTTGGATTCAAGCGGATCCGGTAGTAGCTACATTGCTCAAAGATAAGTCGGAGATGTGCGAGATGATAAACTCTCTTGCAATATCGTGATGTTAAATCATCGATATAAGCCTTGAATATGTGTTTGAGGTCATGGAAAGAAAAACATATGGCTGTTATAGCAAGATTTTCCTCACCATTGCTATCTTGCACAGAGGGACTTTTTCCATTTTCCCTATGCAAACTTATCAAACCCCTTTTTGACAAATCCAAAGACAAATATATATATATATATATATATATCCACATATATGCTCCCTAACTGCTTTTCAAGATGCATATACGCTTGATGCTCCACTACAGCTCGCGTATATCAGGATTTGTGCCAGAAAATACAAAATGAGGTCGGGTTTCCATGTCACGACAGAAGATCTCTGATCTTTGTCCTTCCATTTACTGGAAAAATTCTAACTCGACTCTTCAGTTGCATTATGGAGGCTATAAGAGCACAATTTCAATCTATGGAAAAAGGGAGAGAAAGCATTCAACTTTGAGAGCAAAGTTACTATGGAGAAATTACTTCATATTGAGTCTACATCCCTTTGTCCCTCAATTCTGAACACAATGCTCAGCCCCCAAGCTCTTCCCTTATTTTCAAGAGAATCTCTTTATCTCTTTTCTATGAGCTTGCCTTTGGTGGAAAATTGAAGTGGTGGAGACCCAGTTGGAAGGAACTTGGTTTCTTGGTTTTGAACCATGCCGACACGGAAGTCTGTAATGTTGATACTTATGTTGATCAATTACTAATAGAAATACTCCTTTCCCGTCCAATCAATATATTGCGAATATATGATTATTATCCATGGGCATGTTTGTAATGTTTATTACTGGATTGTGTTATCTGATGTGCTAACTCATTTTATATATTGTCACTATATACTTGCATTGCTTGTTCATTGAGAACTTCTTCCGGGTATAAGGCTTTGGGTCAAAGTGCTCAACGATGGAACGACATCAAACGATTGGATTGATGTAGGCTTCTTCCTCGTATTGCACATTCATTTATATAGAACATGTTGGAATTGAGTTGATTTCTACAGTCATACCTATCTATTGTGGTTTACCCTTGGCCATAGAGATTTTTTCCCTTGTAACAGAATTGGCGACTCCACTAGGGAGAGATCTTCCTTTTAAGGGTTGAAGTATTTTTCCTTCTTACATTGCTCTTTTCCCTTTGTATTTCTTGTCGTATCACAGTTGGACAGAGTCTATTCACTATGGGTCTAAGTTTTCATCCTTTTAACCTTGCCTAGCCTTGTTTTAAAAGATATACGCCCATTTTGCCTTGACAATCGCGTGTATACGCTTGATGTCCCACTACAAGAGGCGTATATATGACCTTTTCTCTTGAACATGAGCATATACCACTTCTCCATTCCTTGTTTGCCTAGTTTAGTGACTGTTGGGTAGGTTTTGAGGATCACTAAGCCTTCTTGGGTCTCTGTGGTACCTGTTGAGATTATCTGGGATGACAGGAAACCTTTTTGGAGTTGAATTTTTGGGCGGCATCTTTCTCTTTGTTTTTTGTTTTTGATTTGTCCTTGGTAGTTGGGTTGTCTACTTAGCTTCTTGGTATTCTGCTCAAGTGATTTCTTTTATACACAGTAGAAGTTATATATCAAGTCGCTTATCAATCCATGCATTTTATTTTTAAATACATTGAAAATACAAAAAAATTGGCATTTTGCATTGGTAAGACACTCTTTGAAACTTTATCATTATCTTAGCACATTTAACGAAAGATTGCATTTTATTTCTGAGTTGCAGAATTAAAATTGAAGATTGCATTGTTCTATTTAGCATATTATTCACTAAAAAGTTAAAGTTAGGCTTTGCATTATATCTATTTTTATTCCTATGCAGAGTCATAACACCATGAGTTTCATTTCCATACCTTTTTGAGTAATCACAGCCAATAAATTTTATGCTTTAAACTAAAATTGATTAGTCACGATTTTAATTTTTAGGGTGCACAAACTAGCCTAGGATTTAGTGCCTTGGAATATGATTTTGTGAGTAAACTTATCCAAGGCAATTAAATCAACTTATGTGTCTGAGACAGGGAGTTGAGAAATCCATTGTATAATTGGTAATATCAGGAGGCTCCACTCACACTGGAGTTAATAACGAGGTTGCGCGAAGTTAGTTGAAGGGATAACCCCTAGATACTCACCTAGCGTCAGAGATATTTCTGTGGATTTATTCGTATATGGGGATCTTGCTAGTGCCCATACCTCTGTGAGAGGCGGTACTTTCAAGGTTTCAGGCTTTCCTACTCTACCCATACGATGATCCAGACTTACGACTATTCACCTGTGCATCGGTTATACGATGGTTTATTAGTTGCTTGACTTAGGTTTCTCATAGGTTACTTGCAGGGGTTATTCTACTTTTATCCTGAATCATATAGGGGTCGGATAGAACATAGCCTTTATGGAGGATTACCTCTCTAGGGGGGTCTGACCGTCTGGTTTTTAAGACTATGAGGGCCCTTATAACTGATTATGTTACCTCCAAACTTTAACAGGGAGTCTCAGGTCCCTCCTGGACGAGGCATACCTTCTTTAGAGAGGAAGGCCACTCAGCCACTTTAGCTCGTTTTCATGCATATTGGTCATTTGACTTTTTGGTATGCTCTTTGATTACTAGTTGGCATTAGGATATGTTTTTATTTGTTGAGAGTCATAAGTCATCATGGAGTTGGACCAGCTTCCTCGCAGGTCCCATCGGTTGTTACAGTTACCACCAGTTTTTGAGCTATGGCCTTCTAAAAGGCGTAGAGTTATTAGAAGTGGTACACACACATCCACTTTTCAGACTTACGATCCCACAAGGATGAGTACTGAGCCTAGTCTTCAGAACACTGGGAGTTCATCAACTCCCAATCCCACTATAGTTAATTTCACTCCTTTGACACCTGCAGTCGCTACAATCGTAGTGTCTGAGGCCTACATCAGTACTATGGCTCGGCCCGTAGTTAATGCTTTGTCTCTTTCCTCTAACCCTTTTGGGGGTTTTGGCCACTCACTGAGTTACAATGTTTAGACCATCCCCATGGCTACTATTCTATTTTCTTATGGTATGCCAAGTTTCACTTTGCAGTCTTCGACTGCCATCCTAGTTGTTGGCCATAACGCTAGCCTTGGACTTGGGGGCACCACACCTCCTTACACTCCCTTTCCATTTGGTAGCTCTCATGTTCCCCAAGCAAATCCTAATGTAGGAAGTGTCCCCTTCCCTAACCATGGGTCTACTCCTTCTACGGTCCAAGCTGGCAGACAAGTTCCGCCCTATATCCCTATCCCCTCGGTGCTGAATTTGACCAATAATTTTGGCATAATGAATCCACTTCAATCCTCTAGATTCCCGCCTGGAGGAGGTCATTCTTGTGTCCTGGGCACCCCCCAACCTGGATCTAATCCAGTCAGGGGAAGTTTTAACAACCCTTAGTTTGGAGCTAATCCAACTGGGGGCAATTTTCATAACCCTTATCAGAACATTCCTACTGGAATGATGCCCAATCCATCTTTCAAAAATACGCCCAGGGGAGGGTCTTTTAATTCCAAACAAGGTCATTGTCCTTACCAAAACCCTGGATGGAACACAACACCTAATACTTAGTCTTTTGCAGGAGGATGGGGTTAGGTATTCCAGCCCTGTATTCTCTTTCTACCCATGCTTAATCTGCCAGATTTGTCTAAACTAATGAACGACCTGGTGAGTCATGATCCCACATGGCCCCCTCCCCACCAAGATTTCGTCAGAAATTCCAAAGCCTGAAGGTAAGAATGGTGAGGACCCTGGTAATCACGTCACTATTTTTCACCTCTGGTGCTTGTTAGCACAAATTCTTGCCAGTTGGCATTTTCTTCTAGTTTCGGGCCCCTGGTGTAAATGCATAGAAGTGGGATTTGAAAACTGGTCGAGTGTGTTTTATTCAAAGGCCACATCCATGAGCGTCGAGTGCAGCCCACAGAAGAAGCCCATTTCGGGCTTAAAATCTAGCGAGCGGGCACTTTGTCTTTCAACGGCGAAGATCCATAGATGTGGCAGATCGACGGCCATCGGGTAAGTTTGGGCTGCTAAGTTGCACATGGTCAAGTGCCTGAGCTCATCTCCTATGGCCAAAATCACGAAACGATCAAGCCATTTCGACATTTCGGCTACTGGGACTTCAAGAGAACAGAGGGTCTCATCCTTTCGCTGCATTTTAAATCCCCAAAGCCCGAAACGTCAAAAGGGTCTAGGCCAGAGGCGGTCCCACATTCATTCAAGTGTTGATCTAGGCCGCCCATCCAATGGGACACGTGGATCATGATCAAGCCATTTCGGCATTTTGGTTACCAGGACTTCGAGAGAACAGAGGGTCTCTTCCTTTCACTACATTTCAAATCCTCGAAGCCCGAAATGCCAAAAGGGTCCAGGCCATAGGCGGTCCCACATTCATTCAAGTGTTGCTCTAGGTCGTCCATCCAATGGGACATGTGGTGGACGATCAAGACATTTCGGCTACCGAGACTTCGAGAGAACAGAGGGTCTCATCCTTTCATTAAATTTCAAATCCCCGAAGCCCGAAAGCCGAAAGGGTCCAGGCCAGAGGTGGTCCCACATTCATTCAAGTGTTGATCTAGGCCATCCATCCAATGGGACACGTGGCGCACGATCAAGCCATTTCATCATTTCAGCTACCAAGACTTCGAGAGAAGAGAGGGTCTCATTCTTTCACTACATTTCAAATCCTCGAAGCCCGAAACGTCGAAAGCGCCTTTGAATATAGGCACAGGGTCATAGCCCATGGTCACCTGGGGGTGATAGAAAGAACTGTGCAAAGGGCCGAAGCACTGGGTTTAGCTGCAAAAGGGATCACCACGTTCTCCAGAGACTAGTTTAGCTCGACCTCGATCTTGGTCCTTGCTAAAAATAAATAAAGGTGGATGGAGGTAGTTGAAACCTTGGCTCACTCATTAAATACAAAGCATGGAGGTTCCGGCAGGCAGTCTGCCCGAGATGGTCTTGTATGCTGGTTTTCTCCAAAGAAGCCATGTCAAGTTCTCGTCTGACCAAAGGAGTCTGCACACGCTATTTTATCCTTAATGTTTCAGCTACCCCCCTGCAAAGGCCATGAAAAGTTAAGGTGACGTCTGACAAAGGAGTTTAGGCCAAATTTGACTAAGGAGATGCCACACCTTGAAAGTCCTGAGATGCCTCTGCTGGGAGAAAGTTTAGGAGTATATGTACTCAGTTTTGCATTTTTGTAAGAATTGATGGTTCAGCTAGGCTCCCGATTGTAAAGTTTTGATGAAGCACTAGTTTCCCTAGTTATGTATTGGCACTTGAGACTTCTTTCCTTATGAATGTTAGCCTCTTTCCATCTCTTTGTTTACACTGTTAGAACCGCTCGAAATTGGAGGATCCAATCGAGTTGCGCCATTATAGGATGATGTATGTTGGATCACTGTAATAGTTTCATTGTTTCTAATCAGTTCTTGTATTTTCTCAACACTGAATGACTTGGAATTGGAAGATCCAGTCAAGTCACCTTTCAATTCCCCAAAACTTTGAACCAAGAGGATCTTGTGTTTTTATTTTTTCCTCTTCAAGGCTGTTGAAAGGCCTGATGCCCAAGGCAGCCTTGCTCACTCCTCTTACCAAGTCTTCCATCTGCTCATTTTATAATCAACCCACTGACTGAAGTTAGATCAAGACCTCTTTTGTTGTTACATACCAGGCTCGGTTTTTTGAGTTAGAGCGATATCTTCCTGGGCCTCTATCCATCCGATCACCCCATTAAATTATTCATGACATAAAATGATGGGCGTTGGGATTTTCTCCTGTCGCAATCCAGGAATGACTTCTGACTCTAACATTTCTGGCACCATTGCTGAGGACGAAGTTGAAAATTTTCCCCGAGATTGAACGACATCGAGCCTATGATTCTGAAGGTGCATCAGGCATCAGAGCCTTTGAAGATTGCTACTGTGCACCCGGTGACTCCATTGTGATGACTCCACTATGGCGAACCTGCCATTTTAATTGTGGCTTTCAAAGGTAGACACACGTGGTCCCATCCATAGCTGCCTCTAGCTATGCCTGAAGTTGAGTCGCAGGTGAATTTCAGAAGAGGAAAGGCCCCCCAAGGAGAAACTTCCACTACCAAACCAATTATTTTGTCGTCTCCTTCTATAGAAACTCCTTTTTCTTCTCCTCAACTTTGCAATAGACCTTTTTTTGAAACCTCCCATCTCCTGAATTTCAGAAGTGTTCCTGCCGAGTTGTCTCCTCTTGGTTTTGGACTAGAGGGAGAAACCATTGTCACTTCCCTTACCCCTATTAGCCTATTTCCAGTGTCCATGGTTCAAGCTCCTTCCCCTTCGAGTTCTCCTCCACCTAATATCCCTATGGCAGGAGAAAATCCCCCCATGACTAGAATGGAGGCTATTATAGCTGCTAGGTACGCTCCCCTTTTGCTACCCCAACCTCTCAACGCCCTTCCAACATATGGCTACCTCAAGCAGCTGCCCAAGTTTACAGGCGTAGGGGACATAACTGTAGAAGAACACCTTGAAGCCTTTTACAGTTTTATAGATGACCATGTCATCATGCATGCAGATGTGTGGATGAGAATTTTCATCCATAGCCTTGAGGGTGAGGCTAGAAAATGGTTTAGGGCCTTGCCTCTTGGATATATTAATGGGATTGAGGCTTTGGATAATTCCTTTTTGAGACAGTGGGGAGACAAAAAGGACTTCATGTATTACATGACAGAGTTTGTATCTTTGAAGAGAAAGGAAGGAGAGTCTGTTTCTGACTTCTCCAAAAGATTTAATAAAATGTACAATAAAATCCCTGCTGAGATTAATCCCTCAGAAGCCTCTGCGAAAATCACTTATGCTAGAACTTTTGATCCTGATTTCTACCTCCTGTTGAGGGAAAGGAGAGCCGCCACTCTGGCGCACATACAGGATGCGATCGTAGAAGTAGAGTCTAATATATTAGTTGTTGATTGACTTGGGAGTAAGGCTGACAGAGACATACCTAGGAGGAGAGTTGAAGCCTCCTCATCCCATTCCCCTCCCCTTCCTCCTCAGATGGATGAGGTAACTAAAGTGCTAAAATCTCTTTTGGCTAGGATGGAAAGGTGGGAGTTAGAGGGGAAGCCCATGTACAGAAATCCCCAGAATACTGATAACAGAGGTTTCAGGAGGCCTGGTAACAATGTTCCACATGCCTCCCCAAGAGAAAAAAGGAGCATAGATAGAGATGAGCATAGGATTCAGACCCCTCTCCAAAGAAATATGGTTTCTCATGAGGAATGAGAGGAGATAGAAGAACTCGACCCTGAAATTCACTGCATTGAAGACACCTCCCCTTTTCCCCATTTGACTCAATATGCATATGAAGAATCCCTTATGAGCGTCCAAATCAATGAGTTGGGTAAAGGGGAGAAGGCCAACAACGCCCCTAACAGATACCATCTCCAGTCAAAGAAGAAAGATGATACTTTTGACTGCCAGGATCAGCCCCTTATAGCAGAAAGGTCTACTAAAGCTGTTGCAACAACTACTAAAGAAAAGAAAGCTTAGAATACTTCGTCAATAGCCAAAGATCTTGTTTCCGAGGTAAGGGAACCTCCTAAGCCCCTCTCCTCTTTTAGTTTTGAGCATGAGATTCAGAAGATCATAATTCCTGTACCCCTCTCAGAACTAGTTAAAAATGAAGATTTCAAAAGGTCCCTCTCTAAGACGTTACAATCCGAGCTCCCCCAACCTTCCACAAACTCAATAAATCTTCAAGATGAAAATCCAGCAGTTGTCCTAGGTCCCATGGTAGAATATAGAGATGATTCATCCCCTCCCTTCTACACATCCCTGAACATACATGATAAGGTGTTGCATAATTGCCTCATAAATTCAGGAGCTTCCCACAACCTTCTGCCCAAAATAGTCATGGAAGAATTGGGACTGGAGGTGACAAAGGCTTGCCATGATTTGTACTCTTTTGATTCAAGGAGGGTGCAATGCCTCAGATTCATCAAAGACTTGGTTGTCTCTTTGTTTCAGCTGCCAATGAAAAGTGTGGTCATGGACATTGTAGTAGCTAATGTTCCTCCCAAGTTTGGCATGATGTTGTCAAGATATTGGATTAAAAATCTTGGAGAAACATTACAAATGGATATCACATATGCTACCATTCCAGTATTTGGAGGGGAACACGGGAGGTTGTACAGAGAGGCCCAGCTGGCCTACATTGTTAGTGATGAGGCAAACCCCACCAATCACCCTATTTTTGCACTAGACACTGATTTGGGATCTAGTTTGTTGCAGCTCACTGATGCTCCTAAAACCCCTTTTCAAGTCATAAGGCAGCCCCCTTTCAATCAAGAGATGCCTCCTCCAACCACCTTTGTTTGGAAGATGTTTTTCGATGGGGCTTCTTCTATCAAAGGCACTGGTGCAGAAGTGGTGTTGGTATCACCTTGTCAGGAAACCATGTCCCTGTCATTCAAGCTAGAATTTGAAGCCACCAATAATGTGGCAGAATACGAAGCTCTAGTTATGGGTTTAAGGGTTGCAAAGAAGATGGGGATAGAGGAGATAGTGGTGTTCGAAGATGCTAAGTTGATTATTCAGCAAGTCAGAAACGCTTATCGGGCCAAGCATCCTCAGCTCAGGAGCTACAAAAATGAGGTGTTGGACTTGATTGACAATTCCTTCTTAGCTTTCAACATCTCTTTTATTCCAAGGGAGAAAAATGATTTGGCTGATTCCTTAGCCATTTCGGCGAGTCTGTTCAAGATCCCTTTGTCGCCTAAGAGCAAATATGATGTTGAGATAAAATATAGGCCATCTGTACCAGACAATGTCAGACATTGGAAGGTATTCGAAGACGATCTAGAAATCAAGAATTTTTTGCAGGCTGTCGATGAATTTTCTGCGTTGCACATTGATCAAGACCCTAACCTTGAAGGTCACCCTTGCCCTGAGGTATTTTTAAATAAAATTGCTAATCACTAGATTATTCAGTTGCCTAGCAATCACATTCTGAAGGGACTAGTCCCTTTATAAATATTGTTCGATGGTAATGATGTGGAAGTAAGGGGTGAAGTTTCGAATGAAGATGTTGATTCAACTGAGTGTAACATTGGCACACAAGAGGAGCCTAAATTTGTCAGATTGTCAAGCAGCCTGACCAAAGAAAAAAGAGTCAAATATACTGAGCTATTAAGAGAATTTTTTGATGTGTTCGCATGGACTTATGAAGACCTCAAGGCATATGACATCTCTGTCATTGAACACAAGATCCCACTAAAGGAGGAGGCTAAACCATTTAGGCAGAAGTTAAGACAGATAAATCCCATGTTGTTGCCTGTCATGGAGAGAGAATTAAGGAAGTTGTTAAATGCCCAAATCATTATTCCCTTGAGATTTTCCAAGTGGGTAGCCAATTTGGTCCTAGTAAGGAAGAAAGGTGGTGAAATCAGGTTCTGTTTTGACTTCAGGAACCTGAACCGAAGCTCAAAGAAAGACAACTATCCCTTACCTAACATGGAACACATATTGCAGAAGGTAACTGGTGCATCCAGGATATTCATGGTTGATGGCTTCTCTGGGCATAATCAGATATCAATCATGCCCGAGGACAGAGAGAAGACAGCCTTCACCATTCCCTAGGGGACATTCATGTATGCTAAGATGTCGTTTGGACTTATGAACGTAGGAGTGACTTTTCAACGAGCTATGGATATGGCCTTCATAGGAGAGAAATACCAATTTGTGGTGATCTATCTGAATGACATCACAGTCTTCTCCAGGTCTGACATGGAGCACTGTTGTCACCTAAGGAAGGTTTTCCTAAAATGTCGGAAGTTTGGCCTTTCTTTAAATCCCAAGAAGTCTGTTTTTGCTATGAAGGAGGATAAGTTGTTAGACCATATAGTATCAGCAGAGGGAGTGAGGATTGATCCCAACAGGGTAGAGGCAATTCAGACCCTGTCACTTCCCAGATCTAGGAAGGAAGTTCAGGCCTTTTTGGGGAAGATTAATTTTCTGAGGAGATTCGTCTCAAATTTTGTTGAGTTGGTGAAACACATCACAGCCATGCTCAGGAAAGGAAATGAAGTAAAATGGATTGTTGAGCCCAGGCAATCTTTCGTCCAAATAAAAATGGATTTGACTGAGGCACCTGTGTTGATCAGTCCTAACTATTCCAAGGATTTTCTAATTTTTTTGTTCGCTTCTTTTGATACAGTAGTAGCGGTCTTGTTGTAGAAAAATGAGGAAGGTCGAGAGCAACCCATTTCCTTCTTTAGCAAGGCATTAAGAGATGCAGAGATCAGGTATGAAATCATGGAGAAATAATTTGATGCCTTAGTGAAGTCTCTCAAAGCTTTCAGAGTCTATGTATTGCACTCAAAAGTGACTGTGTATGTGCCTTCAGCATCCATGAAAGATATCCTTATACAACCTGACGTAGATGGAAGAAGAGGTAAATGGATCGCCAAGATTTTGGAGTTTGACCTAGAGATAAATCCCACCAAGTTGGTTAAAGGGTAGGGTTTAGCCAAGCTATTGGCTGAATCCAATTCCAGGGCCTTGGGGGTTAGCTTCATAAATACTTGCTCAAAAAATCAGTCAGCTGAGTCATCCAACAAAATCTCTCACGACGGCTCATCACTAGCAGAATGCACCTGGT
>JASDQU010241774.1:35172-47237 GCA_032191745.1 Picea mariana | reverse complement strand
TCATCTTTTTTCAGAGTTACATCACATGAGCATGGGGCATGCCTGCCTCGTTTGTACACAGTTGTATATTTTCTCCGCACATCTCTCAGAAGGTCGAGATATCGGTTCCTTTTTTCTCCAACGGATCACTCCGAATGGTCCCACTATTGCTTCCCTTACAACAACATTCTAAGTAGAAGAAACATTCATGGATTTCGGCTATACGTATGCTCCTAACCTCATCCATCAGGGGGCATCTATTATCACTGAAATTTCGTCTGCACATGGCGACAAGAACTCCGCATCATCAAAAAAGCAATGAAGTCATTCATGGCACTGAATTAGTTCCACAGCATTCCAGAAGGGTCAAAAACTATACAAACTAACCAAAATTGAAGGGTGCTTTACAGTAGTGTGGCACGCGCGCGCATGCGCAGGACAAAAACGTGTTATGCGTGCATGCGCGCCTGACGCGCGTCTGTCCACAAAAAAACCCGCGCAACTTCTAATACGGTGCATTAATTGAATAGGTCGGCTTCCCAACCGCCTACGGACCGGCTCCCAAGTTGATTTGACTCTTAAATCAGAGCCGGCTCTGCAAAATTGGCGAGTTAATGACCTAAGTAAACCCTAAACGGGTCCCTGTTCACACTTGAAGAAGGTTACGTGACCGCCTGAAGAAATGCTATAAAAAGCCGTGAGGATACACTGTTTTGGCAAGGAATTCTAAGCACTGTTATGTTGTTCAGATGGTTAAGGGCTCCTCCTTTGATAACAACCCATCAGCTGCATCACCCAGAGTTCTTTCACTGCTGTGCATAGTTCATCTCATTTGTAAGGAAAGCATTGTGTTGAGGGCCCCAAAGAGCCTTCCGTTGGGGGGAGAAGGAACCTCTGGTCTCTTCCTTCAGCGTGCTCCGGTTTCATTAATACACCATCCTGAAACCCTTGGTGACCCCTGTGTTTTTTGTTTGATGTTTGTTGTTTATTTTCAAAAGTTTTGTTTGTTTTCAGTTAATGTTAGATTGTAGTTTGTTTTGTTTCTTTTAACCCTCTGCTCCACAGCTGTTTTGCCCTGCTAGACCCAACAGGGTATGCAAGCGCTCTCCATTTGCTCACCTGGTGACCATTTGAACGCGAACACGAAGCTCTGGTTCTGGGTTTAAGGGTTGCAAATAAGATGGGGATAGAGGATATAGCGATGTTCGAAGATGCTAAGTTGATTATTCAGCAAGTCAGAAACGCTTATCGGGCCAAGTATCCTCGGCTTAGGAGCTACAAAAATGAGGTGTTGGACTTGATTGACAATTCCTTCTTAGCTTTCAACATCTCTTTTATTCCAAGGGAGAAAAATGATTTGGCTGATTCCTTAGCCATTTCGGCGAGTCTGTTCAAGATCCCTTTGTCGCCTAAGAGCAAATATGATGTTGAGATAAAATATAGGCCATCTGTACCAGACAATGTCAGACATTGGAAGGTATTCGAAGACGATCTAGAAATCAAGAATTTTCTGCAGGCTGTCGACGAATTTTCTGCGTTGCACATTGGTCAAGACCCTAACCTTGAAGGTCACCCTTGCCCTGAGGTATTTTTAAATAAAATTGCTAATCACCAGATTATTCAGCTGCCTAGCAATCACATTCTGAAGGGACTAGTCCCTTTATAAAGATTGATCGATGGTAACGATGTGGCAGTAAGGGGTGAAGTTTCGAATGAAGATGTTGATTCAACTGAGTGTAACATTGGCACACAAGAGGAGCCTAAATTTGTCAAATTGTCAAGCAGCCTGACCAAAGAACAAAGAGTCAAATATACTGATCTATTAAGAGAATTTTTTGATGTGTTCGCATGGACTTATGAAGACCTCAAGACATATGACATGTCTGTCATTGAACACAAGATCCCACTAAAGGAGGAGGCTAAACCATTTAGGCAGAAGTTAAGACAGATAAATCCCATGTTGTTGCCTGTCATGGAGAGAGAATTAAGGAAGTTGTTAGATGCCCAAATCATTGTTCCATTGAGATTTTCTGAGTGGGTAGCCAATTTGGTCTTAGTAAGGAAGAAAGGTGGTGAAATCAGGCTCTGTTTTGACTTCAGGAACTTGAACCGAAGCTCAAAGAAAGACAACTATCCCTTTCCTAACATGGAACACATATTGCAGAAGGTAACTGGTGCATCCAGGATATCCATGGTTGATGGCTTCTCTGGGCATAATCAGATATCAATCATGCCCGAGGACAGAGAGAATACAGCCTTCACCACTCCCTGGGGGACATTCATGTATGCCAAGATGTCGTTTGGACTTATGAACGCAGGAGTGACTTTTCAACGAGCTATGGATATGGCCTTTATAGGAGAGAAAGACCAATTTGTGGTGATCTATCTGAACGACATCACAGTCTTCTCCAGGTCTGACATGGAGCAGTGCTGTCACCTAAGGAAGGTTTTCCTGAAATGTCGAAAGTTTGGCCTTTCTTTAAATCCCAAGAAGTCTGTTTTTGCTATGAAGGAGGATAAGTTGTTAGGATATATAGTATCAGCAGAGGGAGTGAGGATTGATCCCAACAGGGTAGAGGCAATTCAGACCCTGTCACTTCCCAGATCTAGGAAGGAAGTTCAGGCCTTTTTGGGGAAGATTAATTTTTTGAGGAGATTCGTCTCAAATTTTGTTGAGTTGGTGAAACACATCACAGCCATGCTTAGGAAAGGAAATGAAGTAAAATGGATTGTTGAGCCCAGGCACTCTTTCATCCAAATAAAAATGGATTTGACTGAGGCACCTGTGTTGATCAGTCCTAACTATTCCAAGGATTTTCTAATTTTTTTGTTCGCTTCTTTTGATACAGTAGCAGCAGTCTTGTTGCAGAAAAATGAGGAAGGTCGAGAGCAGCCCATTTCCTTCTTCAGCAAGGCATTAAGAGATGTAGAGATCAGGTATGAAATCATGGAGAAATAAGCTAATGCCTTAGTGAAGGCTCTCAAATCTTTCAGAGTCTATGTCTTGCACTCAAAAGTGATTGCGTACGTGCCTTCAGCATCCGTGAAAGATATCCTTATACAGCCTGACGTAGATGGAAGAAGAGGTAAATGGATCACCAAGATTTTGGAGTTTGACCTAGAGATAAATCCCACCAAGTTGGTTAAAGGGCAGGGTTTAGCCAAACTGTTGGTTGAATCCAATTCCAAGGCCTTGGGGGTTAGCTTCATAAATACTTGCTCAAAAAATCAGTCATTTGAGTCATCCAGTGAAATCTCTCACGACGGCTCATCACTAGCAGAATGCACCTGGTACCAAGACATTTTGTACTTTCTGTAAGAGCTGAAGCCTCCTAATGGAATGGGTAAGAGTAAGGCAACAGCTTTAAAGCTCAGGACGATAAGGTATTGCCTCATTGACCAAGTCTTGTACTAGAGAGACCCCTAGGGGTGCTGCTGAGGTGTCTGAGCCCAAAGGAAGCCCAGAAAGTTATGTTTGAGTTCCATGGCAGCCTTTGTGGAGGGAATCATTTTTGGAAGACCACGGCTCACAAAATTCTTAGGGCTAGGTACTACTGGCCCACCTTGTTCACTGATATCTACAGAGAAATTAGAGCTTGTATCAAATGCCAAAGGTTCTCAGGAAAGCAGCAGCTCAACTCATTGCCACTAAATCCTATGGTAGCTTTAGCACCTTTTCAATAATGGGGGTTGGAATTCATTGGGGAGATTCATCCTCCTTAAAGTGACCATCACAGATGGATCCTGACTGCGACAGAATATTTCACTAAGTGGATAGAAGAGGCCCCCACCAGGAGTGCTTCTCATAAGGTTATTATCATCTTCCTCGAGGATATCATAGCCAGATTTGGCTGTCCCAACAAAATTGTCACTGATAATGCTGCTTCTTTCAAATCTAAGCCTCTGATTAAGTTCTATGAACAGTTCAAAATTTCACTAATTCACTCCACCCCCTATTATCCTCAAGGAAATGGACTGGTAGAGTCTTCCAATAAAAGCCTAATCAAGCTCATCAAAATATTTTTGGAAGACAATAAGAGGGCCTGGGATTCAAAGCTCAAAATTTCTCTATTGGTTGATCAAGTGACGACGAAAAAGTCCCTGCGCACCTCACCTTTTCAACTAGTTTATGGGACAGAGGCTATTTTTCCCACTCAACTCACGTTACCTGTAGCGAAATTCTTTCAGGATCTTGAAGAAGAACCATACCATATGGTCAGAAGGATTCATCAAATAGTGGAGGTGCAACAGATCAGTGAACAGGTAATGGACATGGCTCATAGTCATCAGCAGAAGGTCAAGCAGGATTTTGACAGAAAGGTCACAAAGAAGGAATTCAAGCTCAGGGATTTGGTGCTTAAGTGGGATGCACCCAGGTAGGATAGGGGAAAACATAGCAAGTTTGATGCCTTATGGATTGGTCCCTTCAGGATCACTGAAGTATTCTCGAATAACACTTATAAGTTGTAGGATTTGGAGGGTGATGAAGTTTTTAATGGCCCAGTAAATAGGCATTTCCTAAGAAAATGTTTTGTTTGAGTGGAAGGCGGCCCCTTGTTTTGTAAATATTGTTCTTTTAGTTGTTTATTTATTTATTTTTGGCTTAATAGATGACTCCATAGCCCAATAGCAAGGAACTGAAGCCGCAAATGAGCTCATAGAGCATCGCAAGGATGACTCTATCCCCCATGGAGCCTAATGTTAGTAAAAATTCTTGACAGTTGGCGTTTTCTTCCAGTTTCAGGCCCCTGGTGTAAATGCATAGAAGTGGGATTTGAAAACCAGTCGAGTGTGTTTTATTCAAAGGCCACAGCCATGAGCACCAAGCGCAACCCACATAAGAATCCCATTTCAGGCTTAAAATCCAACGAGCGGGCACTTTGTCTTTCAATGGCAAAGATCCACATATGTGGCAGATCGACAGCCATCGGGTAAGTTTGGGCTGCTAAGTTGCACATGGTCAAGTACCTGAGCTCATCTCCTATGGCAAAAATCACAAAACGATCAAGCCATTTCGGCATTTCGGCTACCGGGACTTCGAGAGAACAGAGGGTCTCATCCTTTCATTGCATTTCAAATCCCCAAAGCCTGAAATGCCGAAAGGGTCCAGGCCAGAGGTGGTCCCACATTCATTCAAGTGTTGATCTAGGTCATTCATCCAATGGGATGCGTGGTGCACGATCAAGCCATTTCAGCTACCGGGACTTCAAGAGAACAGAGGGTCTCATCCTTTCACTGCATTTCAAATCCCTGAAGCCCAAAACGTCAAAAGGGTCCAAGCCAGAGGTGGTCCCACATTCATTCAAGTGTTGATCTAGGTCGTCCATCCAATGGGATGTGTGGTGCACGATCAAGCCATTTCATCATTTCGGCTACCAGAACTTCGAGAGAACAGAGGATCTCATCCTTTCACTACATTTCAAATCCTCGAAGCCCGAAACGTCGAAAGGGTCCAGGCCAGAGGCGGTCCCACATTCATTCAAGTGTTGATCTAGGTCGTCCATCCAATGGGACACGTGGCGCACGATCAAGCCATTTTTTCATTTCAGCTATCGGGACTTCGAGAAAACAGAGGGTCTCATCCTTTCACTGCATTTCAAATCCCTGAAGCCTGAAATGCCAAAAGCATCTTTGAAGATAGGCACAGGGTCACAGCCTGTGGTCACCTGGGGGTGATAGAAAGAACTGTGCAAAGGGCTGAAGCACCGGGTTTAGCTACAGAAGGGATCACCGCATTCTCCAGAGACCAGTTTAGCTCGACCTCGATCTTGGTCCTTGCTAAAAATAAATAAAGGTGGATGGAGGTAGTTGAAACCTCATCTCACTTATTAAATGCAAAGCATGGAGGTTCCGACAGGCAGTCTGCTCGAGATGGTCCTATATGCTGGTTTTCTCCAAAGAAGCCATGCCAAGTTCTCATCTGACCAAAGGA
Organism: Picea mariana; assembly: GCA_032191745.1. Lineage (NCBI taxonomy): Eukaryota > Viridiplantae > Streptophyta > Pinopsida > Pinales > Pinaceae > Picea > Picea mariana. Next base: position 41,326 of record JASDQU010241774.1, on the reverse strand, counting down.
ATCTACACACACTATTTTAGCCTTAATGTTTCAGCTACCCCCCCTGCAAAGGCCATGCAAATTTAAGGTGACGTCTGATAAAGGAGTTCAGGCCAGATTTGACTGAGGAGATGCCATACCTTGAAAGTCCTGAGATGCCTCTGCTGGGCAAAATTTTAGGAGTATATGTACTCAGTTTTGTATTTTTGTAAGAATTGATGGTTGAGCTAGGCTCCTGATTGTAAAGTTTTGATGAAGCATTGGTTGCCCTGGTTATGTATTGGCACTTGAGACTTCTTGCCTTATGAATGTTAGCCTCTTTCCATCTCTCTGTTTACACTGTGTTAGAACCGCACAAAATTGGAGGATCTAGTCAAGTTGCACCGTTATAGGATGATGTATGTTGGATCACTGTAATAGTTGCATTGCTTCTAATCAATTCTTGTATTTTCTCAATGCTGAATGACTTGGAATTGGAATATCCAGTCAAGTCACCTTTCAGTTCCCTGAAACTCTGAACCAAGAGGATCTTGTGTTCTGAGTTTTTCCTCTTCAAGCTGTTGAAAGGCCTGATGCCCAAGGCAGTCTTCCTCACTCCTCTTACCAAGTCTTCCGTCTGCTCATTTTATAATCAACCCACTGACTGAAGTTAGATCAAGACCTCTTCCATTGTTACATACCAGGCCCGATTTTTTGAGTTAGAGCGATATCTTCCTGGGCCTCTATCCATCCGACCACCCCATTAAATTATTCGTGACATAAATTGATGGACGTTGGGCTCTGCTCCTGCTGCAATCCAGGAGTGACTTCTGACGCTAAAAGTGCTTATCAAATTATTTGAATCATGATTCTATTAGATTATGATGGTATCAATGCACTCTTATCGGGATTGTGTCACAATGGTACATTGAGCTACCTAGGGGGACACATGGATCTTTTCAACAGTAAGTTCTTGCCTTCCTTAACCATTTTCAACTACCCATTCGTTATGATGTTGGCCTTGAACTTTTGTCAACTTTACGCCAGGGTTCCGATACTCATATTTTGGAAGACAGTTAGTTAAGCCTCCCATACCCTCGACCTTTCTTTTAGAATGGTTTTTTAAATCTTTGTACGCTCCTATTTCAAATGGCGTTGCTACTTCTAGGGTCTTCAATGAGGAAGAGACCATTTTTAGAGGCCAACAGTTCGATTTGATCTATGCCGAGTCAGGGATGTTATACCACCTTATTCCCGACGCACCATGGTCGACTCATGATCCTAGACAGGGTCCTGGGCCCCATGCCAATGGCATTGTGGGCTCCACCAATGTGAAGTCCACAGACTAGACAATGAAGTCTGCCAGAGGACCAGCTTCATCTGGATCCTCCAAACCCACCAATTCGGCGGATGTAAATTACGTGCAGTCATCAAAAAACCAAAATGGTGACCAGCAACCAGACGAGAATAAATGGAAAGGTCAAAATAATCGTAGAGGTGGGAAGAATAAACCCAAGGACAAGACTATTAATGGAAAACAGAATGATAATGTTGGAGAGGGAATGAAAGAAAAGCATAAGGTTAAGTTTCCTTGTAAAATTTGTACAAATGGTCACCTTACACACTTATGCCCCAAACTTGCAGAGGATGTGAGGCTTTTAAATCTTCTGCCCACTATGCTAACGAATCCTTTTCCTCATAACCATCACTTAGCCTCGAGTTCTTCAAACACCGGAAATGTGTCTGGTGGGGGTCACAACCCATCATCGCAAGATGACGACCGTGTTTGCATCAATATGGTCGTTGCAACCATCGATATACCCACTCGCTCTCGAGATTACGGCTCTACAAAAGCTAGTACCAGCCTATAATCTAGTACCTCAATGATCTTGTTGCTCACTCTCGCAAGAGAATGGATCATGCTACGCACCTTCGACTATTTTTTGAAAGATGTCGCTACTATAGAATCTGACTCAACCCTCATAAATGCATATTTTTCATTAGATCTGGCCGTCTCTTAGGGTTCTTAGTCTCCGAGACAGGCATCATGGTAGATCCACTTAAGGTTGAGGCAATTCTTCAGTTGCCTCCCCCGCGCACAATTAGACAGCTTCAAGGTTTACAGGGGAAAGCTAACTTTTTGCGTCGGTTTATTGTGAATTATGCCAATATTACTAAGGGTTTCATGCGCCTATTGAAGAAAGACACCCCGTTTATCTGGGATGAGTGAGCCTAGCAGTCTTTTGACGCTTTAAAGAAAGCCTTGGTATCAGCCCCTCTGCTGAAATCTCTTGATTACAGTAGAGATTGCTTGTCGTATATCGTCACGTCTGAAGAGACCATTGGTATGGTTCTAGTTCAGGAGGATGATGATCTCCGTGAGCACATCATCTACTATCTCAGTCAAAATTTAGTCGGTCCTTAACGGAATTACTCACATGTTGAAAATCTAGCTTTGGTTGTCGTCCACGCAGTCCAACGTTTATGACACTATATATTTCTTTGAAAAAATACTGTGGTTTCAGATGTTAATCCATTTCAATACGTCCTCACTAGACGTATCATAGGAGGAAAATATAATAAATGGACTGTCATCCTACAAGAATTTGATCTCGACTTTGCTTCGACCAAGTCCAAGAAATCATTAGTTTTTGCAGAGTTAATATATGATTTCCCACGGCTAGACGAAGATGTTATCCATGTCGATTCATTCGCAAATGAACACATTTTCCTTGTTTCTTCATCCAACTCTTGGTATGGAGATATTGTTTTATACCTTCAAACCTTGAAGTTCTCTCAGCATCTCTCGCGAGATGATTAACGATGTGTTCAATACCAAGCCAAAAAGTATACAATCGTCAATGACACTTTGTATCATCGAGGAATAGATAGCATCTTACGTCATTGCTTAACTTACAAAGAAGCCGAATTAGTCCTAATGATTGCGACAAAGGGGATTTTGGCGATCATCTATCTGGGCTTGCGATAGCCCAAAAACTCTTACGAGCCGGTTACTTCTATCCCACCATATTTAAATATTGTATTGAAGCGGTTAAGAAGTGTCACCCCTGCCAAGTGTTCACTCGAAAAATGTGCTCGCACCCAGCCCCTCTCCACCCAGTCATTATCGTCGATCCCTTCACTAAGTGGGGAATAGAGTTCGTTGATTGCAACCCAACTTCGGCTAGGGGGAATCAACACATTATTGTGGTTTTTGACTACTTTACCAAGTGGGCCGAAGCCATGCCTACCGTGAAATCCGATGGGAAGACTGCAACTTTTTTCCTATTCAACCAAATTATCGCCTGGTTTGATATCCTGAGTGATATTGTCCTTGATCATGGCAGTCATTTTCAGAATGAAATGATGATAGAACTAGCATATAAGCTGGGTTTTAAACATGATCACTTGTCTCCTTATTACCCCCAGGAAAATGGGCAACTAGAGGCCGTCAATAAGTCTCTCAAGACCATTTTGCAAAAAATTGTCAGTCGGAGTAATTCCAACTGGCACATCATGTTATATCCCTCACTTTGGGCATACTGAACCTCGATTAAGACTGCCACTGGTTTTTCTCCTTTTCATTTAGTACACGGTGTGGAGTAGATACTTCCCATTGAATGCGAAATCCCTTCTCTCAAATTGGCAGTTGATCTCCTACCTAACACTTCGGATTTAGAGTGATGCCTTGTTCACCTAGAGAGTCTTGATGAGCAGCGTCGAGACACCTTTATGGCTATCGAGGAAAACAAGAAACATGTCAAGGTTCAGTACGATAAGTATTTCTATCCTCGGTTGTACACTGAAGGTGACTTGGTCCTCTTGTATGACCAAGCCAAAGAACCGCTAGGGGCAGGCAAGTTTAAACCTATGTGGCACGATCCTTATATCATGTGACATGTTATAGAAAAAGGAGCCTACAAGTTGGAATATTATGAAGGGAATAAATAGGTTGAGCCCAGAAATGGTCTCTACTTAAAAAGGTACTATGCTTGAGCCCTAGGTTTGGGTGAAACCTTTTGTATACTAACGTGAATTTAGTGTATATACACCTTTTCCCCCTTTTTTTTTTTTATTTTGGTCTTTGGCTTGCTTATCGGGTTTTCCCTTTTGTTGGCATATGTCAACGGAATCTTTGGTCTACATAGGATTCACAAACGGTGCCATTCATCATACACAGAACTTCTCTTCCGCCACTTGGGTGATTTACTCATCCAAGGGTATGTTGGTGTCTTCAGGTGGCGTATGCCTAGGGCCATCCATGAATAATGTGGTCGAATATAGCGCCATTATAGAATTATTGAGCGATGTTATCTCACATGGTATTCGCTCTATAGAGGTGCGCCTGGATTCTCAGTTATTCGTACATCAGTTAAATGGTCGTTACCGTGCACGTGATCCGACGTTGCTCTGTCGATTCCTACAGGTATATCTTTTAGAATGACATTTTGATTTTATTACATTTTTTCACATTCCTAGAAGTTCTAATCATGTATCTGATGCCTACACTAATTATGTTTTGGATTGGCATTTATCACATTTATAAAGCAAAGAATACCATTAAATCAATGTACACATTGTAAGATATAAGTACATCCGAAGATCCCTTTTTTTATATATTTCCAAAACATATGGTGTTTTGTATTACAAAATTGGGGCTAAACCCCTCAAAAATACATATACAGCCAATATACATGTCCTATGATATCTATGCCTGTGGCACCGGATGAGTCTCGTGATAGCGAACCATGGCATTGGTGAGACGTCGGAAGAGTCGTACCCATGCTCTAGGGACACCGACAATCTACCTCTGCATGGATTTAGGTAGATCCTCCACCTGAACCATAGGAATCCTCTGCGTCAAATGTGACAGGTTTCCCTGCACGTTCTGAAGGACTCTCTCCGCCTCTCCTCCCACTGCCTCATCTGCCCGGTGTCTCCGCCTATGTCGTAGAAATCCCTCTGTTCATTGCAGACCCACATATACAACCACACAAGTATCAAGTTAATATTTAAAAATACCATCCAAAAAATATTTATGTTCTTTACTATGATCTCCACTCTAGGTCCCAGGCTTGGGATCCGCTCGAAAAAGAAGCTACAAAGGATGGAGGCAAACCTGAAGTTTCTCTTTGCCCCATGCTTGCACTCTGTCAGCTGACCTTTCATGTTGGTCTGCAGTGAGGTACACCAATCGTACACGGTAGGTCTCACACACTCCAGTGCGTAAAACATAAGCAGCCTCGATGCTTGATGCAGCGAGGCCAACCCTATAATCCTGGTAAGAACGAGCACAATAATCTTCAAGCTAAGGTTACCTATAGCCCAGATAGGGATTTGACTTCCCACCATGGGAGTCCCTACAATACAGTGGGCCTCGATCTATTCTTCAACCTTCATCCCACTTCCGTCCCCACGCGACTTAAGGTCCATGACCTCTCCTCGATGTGAAAGTCCTGTCAAGAGGTAGATGTCCTCTACTTTGATCCTTAATGGTTGTCCATCAAGGATAAATCTCTCGCTATCTGAATCCCAATAGCCCACCAGCATTTCCAATAACCTCACTTGGGCCCGCATTCCTTTGAGAGCCCAAAACTTGTATAGACCACATATTTTCAATGTCTCTTGAGCCACAGGATCCCTTTCCACTGTTGCATCTACCTCCTCATGCTCTCTCTCCCTCCACTCCAACACCATCCTACAAAAACCAAATCAATTTTTGAGTTAAAAACTATTTTTTTTTTCCATTTTGCGCATGTATACGCGGTTTATCCAGAAACAGTCACGGGTAGGGCATGATATACGCCCCCTGTAGTTCACACAGAGGTGTATAACTGGACATATATGCGACATATTAGCCGAAACCTACGTATACCGAAATACACAATTTGTGCCCTTAAAAACTAAAAAAAGGAAGCCCAATTCAAAATTGTAAACCATGGAATTTGAAGAGGATGGGATGAAGAGTTACCAGGACCAAGCGGCTTGCGATTGCATTGCCTATTGCTCTCGCGATCATCATTTGAATTCAGGAGGTATGTTAGTCCAAATTGCACTATTTTGGGTGAAAATGAAAATGACATCGTAAATTGTGATTTTATTACTATTTATAAAACATTTTTACCCATTCGATATAGTTTTATGCTATTATTTTTTCTAATGGACTAATTCAAAAATGATTTTAAGCTGGTTTTTG
>JASDQU010241773.1:33197-69243 GCA_032191745.1 Picea mariana | reverse complement strand
AAATGGGGCATTGAATTTATGACTTGTAATCCCCCCTCCAGCAATGGTCACAAATACATTTTTGTCGCTGTCGATTACTTCACCAAATGGGCTGAAGCTATGCCCACCTTCAACAACACTGCTGACACTGCAGCGCGTTTTTTCTTCAACCACGTCATATCCCAGTTCGAAGTACCACTCCAACTAGTTTCCAATCATGGGAAACATTTTTAGAATGAGATCTTCGTCGAACTCTCATATCGGTTAGGCTTCTCTCACAAGTTTGCCTCACCATACTATCCTCAGTCAAACGGACAGGTCGAGGGAGTGAACAAAGTCCTCAAGACCATGTTACAATGCACGGTTAATAAACACAAAACCAATTGGCATCATATGTTATTTTCCGCGCTATGGGCTTATCGAACGACAGAGAAGACCGCCAAGGGTTTCACACCATTTCACTTAGTCCATGGGGTCGAGGCAACTCTTCCCATCGAGTGCGAAATTCCCACCCTTTGCACCACAATCGAGCTTTTACCTGACACTTCTCCAATGGAGCAGCGCTTGCTGAACTTGGAGTCTCTGGATGAGGATCGTCGATCCTCATTACAGAACAACGAGGTAGCTAAAAAATGATCCAAGGCTACCTTTGATCGCCATGTCAACCTTCGATCATTTCGCGAAGGCGACCTTGTCCTCACCTATGATATCGCTCATGACACCTTTGGCCATGACAAATTCGAATCACTTTGGCATGGCCCTTACATCATCCAACATTGCCTCACCAAATGTGCATACATCCTGGCCTCCCCCAAAGGCCTCTCGCTCAAAGAACTTGTCCGTGTCTCTCTCCACGTGGAGGTCTCCCTGGCTCTCGCTGAACCGACACTCTATACAACTCCACCTCGCGTCCGTGAGGTGCCAAATCTGCACATGCACAAAACAAGCAACAACCGATCCTATCAGTGTTTATACATCATACATATGAACTGGTATATCAAAATCATAGCATAAATCAAAACATACAAAACTCAACATACCTCGATGGTCGAACACCTCCCCAGGAGGCAACACCATGTCTGGATCCCCCTGGAAGTCCACCCCAGCATACGGGTACTGCAGTATGACCTGCAGCATCTGCCGCCATATCTATGCCGCTTGCGCAATAAAATAATGTCCGCCTTCACCACCACCATGGCGAACCAAAATTGCGGACCACCACCTCAGTCGAGGCTCTTGCACCCCAGGCGCCTCCAGAAGAACCCGCGGGCGCAACATCGGCACCCTCTCCAGAAACTAGGCCACCAGGATGGAGCCAAACGCAAACTCCCCAGTGCCTATGGACCGACAACGGTCCAGCTCCGCGATCATCTGTGCATGCAGGGTCAAACCCCAAGCGAACCGCTCACGGCCCACCACCACCCTCTCCATCAAAAACAGCTCGCCACCACTGATCCGGTGGGTCTCCAGTGACCCATACACCCGTATAATCATTGCCGCTATGCAACGATGCAACAGGGCATCTATCCCACTGATACTCACTGCAGTCCCAGACATGTAGTTCTCGCCTGAGCAATATCGCTCGGCGACAGTCCACAGATGAGTGTCCCTCAGCAGCACAGGCTCTGCCGGCAACGGTGTTTCCCGGAAGGGGAGCCCAGTCAAGAAGTATATATCCTCCACCGCAGTGAAGGGGATCTGCTCTCCTCGCATGAGGAAGCAGTGATGATCTGGGCTCCACATCTGGAGTAGGAACTAGAGTAAATACTCCTGTGCCCGTATCAACGGGCACTCAAAGAACTTTAGCAACCCACTGGTTGCTAAAGCTGCTTGAACTGCAGGCCCTACATTGACCACAACATCTCGTAACTGTGACCAGTCTCGCTCCCACCACCGCACATCCATGGTCACTGCTAGCCACCTGCACACAACCCAGAGTCCTATATTAGCTTAGGCAACCATCCAATACATCAAAAAGGCTCATTTTTTACTTTGAAACCTTGCCTCAAAAGCGCGGTTTTACCACCCACAGGCACGCACACATGCGCACCTGTTCACTATACAGGCGCGCACATATGCGTGCCTGTTTTTCCCACAGGCACGCTCATGAGTGTGCTTGTTCACAATACAGGCGCGCGCTAGGGTGCGCCTATCAAACCCACAGCTGCGCTCTGGAGAGCACCTGTTCACCCCACAGGTGCGCACTCATCTGTGCCTATCTACCCCACAGGCGCACCCCTATGGTGCTCCTTAAATTCTTCCTCATGTGCACGAATGCGTGCTTATTCAGTGTACAGGCATGCACGCATGCGCACTTTCCATTGAGTCACTTGCGCATGTGAGCCCACACCCTACCAAAAAACTCCTCAAAACCCCTGTACGACCCCCCGTACCTACCCTGCCCAAAAATTGGAAACCTATTGCTATGCAGGATTATCAGACCACTAACCTGAAACTTGCACACCGTCGATCAGATACCTCGTGCTCCCGGAATCACTCAATCTCCTCTGAATCTTCTCGGAAACTCACTGTAGCAGCAGGTACAAATGAGGTGGCAATGTGGGCCCTATAGCTATATATAGGCCTTTTGCCAAACTTCCACTCACCATTCCGGGAGCCAACGGCGTCCATTTTTCGAACCGTCTTCAGCCACGGGATCAACATCCCTCCACCTACATCATGGCTATCCCTAGGACACTTTTCATCTTGAGCCCCCGGGGCGCCTTTTTTTTCATATCATGGCCAGGTACACACGTGCATTGTCACATTTATCTAATACATGTTCATATTTGTTATTATCTTCAGATATTATTCACTTTGGGTATTTGGTTGTTCTGTGTGCAGGTACTTGATCATCATCTCTTCACATCCTTCCTTCAGGTATATACTCAGCACTGGCATGTAGTCTCTCCCGTTGTATTGCATTTACATTCCCAGTCACACCCCCTGATTTTGGCCTTTAGGATACCCATTTCCAGCTCTGCAGTACTCACACCTCCATTTGCATTTTTGGTACTGGTACTCGGTAGTTTTCCTACCCACATGAGTTGTCTCATTCATAGCACCTTTTTTCCCTTTTTGACACTCATGTTGTTCTTCATTACCCTTTAGGGATGGGAGTCCCGGTAGTCTTTCATCATGTTACAAATTAACCACATACTTCTTCTCCTCATTTTGCTAGCTTCCCATATGGACTCCCAGCTCATCACTCTATGGTTATGTTCTTTTTTACCTGCACCTCCGCAGGATCATGAACCCACCATTTCATCCACCATCAGTTTGCCCATCTACGAACCTATCTTCATTTCACCTACCTCATAAAGAAACTCGCCAATGGGGCCCCCACCCTTCATCAATTTTCCCAGACATTTCCACCCTCTCTGGGTCACTCATTTCACACTGGAGCACCCGTTTCTGTATTCGTACATTTTTCCCAAATTATTCATTATTTATTGTACAAACGCATTTATTTTCGGTTCTTTGCTTTTGTCGTCATTGTTGGCGACCTACTTTCCTTTTTTTCCACACGCAACCCATGTCACCCTTGGTTGGAGCATTACTTCTCATTTACCCCCGCCGGCATCGTCTATCTCTTCAGAGTACTACCCAGGTCACTTACCTTTATCCTCTGAATTTGTTCACCTTGTCCCGCCTCTGACACAACTTATCCCTGATCTTGTCATCCCCCTGACACTTGATCTTTTCACACGGTTGCGGCCACGCCTTATATCATGCACCCTCCAACCAAGGGCAGTCTGGAGTATTCCCACTTCTTGACTTCGTCCATGTCCCTCTGCCACTTCCTCACCCCAGTAGATTCTGCGAAGCCCTTTTGCTTCTAGGAGTCGCGTCCCCCTTTTTGTCGACATCAGCACAATTTTCCAGAAGGGTGACAGTATCTTGATTCTCATTTTCCATTCAATGAGAGATCTTGGACGGCACAAGGGGAAACACCATTTCTCCCTGATGTCGTTGACCCCCATAACATTCGACGCCAACACTTTCTCATGTTGCGGTGGGTCTTACTTTGTGACTATTGCAGTTATTATTATCAGTTGCCGAAGACCTCTGAACTTGGTAGGGCCATCACTGCCCGCATCATCGTCGCTGCTTGTTATTGCGATCATTGCTTATTGTTCAGAGTATGTTCCTTTGCAGAATTGTCTTCTGCCATTATCATTACCGCCCCCGCGGGCACTGCAGTTGTCTACATCAACATTTCCGTCATCTTTTTTCAGAGCTACCTCATACGAGCATGGGGCATGCCCGCCTCGTTTGTACACAGTTGTATATTGTTACGCACCTTGTAAAAGGTCGGGTTCTACAGGTTCGTTTTCTTCTCCAAAGGATTGCTCTACACGGTCCCACTCTTGCTCTCCCTTACAACACCATTCTCAGTAAAAGAAACATTGATGGATTTCGGCTATACGTATGCTCCTAACCTCATCCATCAGGGGGCATTTGTTATCACTGAAATTTCGTCCGCACATGGCGACAATAACTCCGCATCGTCAAAACATGACTGAAGTCATTCATGGCACAAGCTTAATTCCACATCATTGCAAAAGGGTCAAAAACTATACCAAGTGACCAAAAATTGAAGGGTGCTTTACAGAATCTGGGTGCGTGCACATATGCACAGAACAACAACGTACAATGCGCGCATTCACGGACAATGCGCGACTGTTGGGCGAAAAACCCGTGCACCTGCTAAACGACACATTTATTGAAATTGGTCGACCTCCCAACCACTAATGGATCAGCTCCCAAGTCGATTTGACACCAAATCCGAGCTCAATCCTCATGGTGGGCTAGTCAAAGACCTAATTGAGCCCTAAAGAGCCCCTTTTCACACTCCAAAGAGGTTACATTATCACCCAATGCTAGGCTATAAAAATCCATGAATAACCACCATTTTCTCAAGGAATTCTATGTATTGTTATGCTGCTAAGATTGCTAAGGACTCATTCTTTGGCAATAAACATAATAAGCTGCATTTCATAGGGCTATTCACCCCTCTCTTGAGTGGATAAGCTAGGAGTTCTTTCACCCACATTTTCATCTTTTCATTGTAAGGAGAGCAAGCTTTAGAGGGCCTCAAGAGCCTTCCATTGGAGAAAGAAGGGACCCAAGTCCCCTTTCTTCATTGTTCCTTTGGATTTCATCAATAGATCAGCTTATACATTGGTGATATTGGTCCATTTGTATTTATTTTTCATTTTTCCATATGCTCATAGTTTTAATTTGTTTTAGTTTGATTTTTGTTTATAACTTTGTTGTTTCTCTTTCTAACCTTTTACTCTACAGCTGTCATGCCTAGCAGAGCCCAACTGGGCATGTAAGCACCCTTTATTTTCTCACCAAGTGACGAATTGGGTGCAAACACCACTGTTGCAAGGTCATGCAGGAAGCACCATTTGGTTGCAGAGACGACTTTGGGAAGCACAAGACATGATTGTGTAGTTGCACAAGGCGCAGTGGATGGCAACGATAGTGGAGCATAAGACATCACAAAGTGCAAAAGACAATCTGAGAGAGGACCAATGCATAGGAGACATATAGTTGGCGGGTTCTCGCTTTGTGTTCTTGGAAGTGTTTCTTAACACCTCTTTGTATTTCTTCTTTTGTAAAGTTTAGTAATATTACAGTGACCGGGCCCATTATTCGAGTCGTCGGGGTTGTCTATTCGCATGTAAACCAACCCTGGCGGAAGTTTTGATTGTGTATATAAAAAGAAAATAACATGTTTGAATGTATCAGGCTTCTTCTGGATGTAAATCAATGTGTATTCTTATTCAAGTATTTTACGTAAATTATTAGATTTTTTTGGGATCATTGTTATTACGTTGTGAGTTTGTTAATGCTTTTCTTTGTAAAATATTTGATATCAATTAATACTTCTATGGAATTATCGACTTTGGTTATTGCAAATATTTAATCCTGGTGGTCAGCAATGTCACTTTTATCTACGCGTGGCACTTACAATCACACTTTTCTGTCGAACCTGAAAAGATTGGCCTTTGGCGAAATCCTTTTCGAGGTTGTTCGTAAGAAAGAAACACTACCATCATCCAACGCTAATGAAGGTTGACATTCAACTACTTGGACTTCCCAAAATAATTTTTGCCACCTTAATCTTTTGCTAATGCTGAACTTCTCAAGTGAGTTGGGAGAATTCTGGGTCGTTGATTCCTTGAGCAGTCATTGTGTCTCTTAAGATGGTTCTTTGCAAGGATGAATTTAAGGATGGAAATTTATTTTAAAATGTAGAAACCTTGGCGAATCTTACTAATCCTTCATATGTCAACTATACATTTTTGGTGATATTTTTGTAAAAATATTCAAATTTATGAGTATTTTATATAATCGTTATAAAATTTTGGTGATTTTTAAGGTAAAATAATTTTATCCTATAAAATTTGGGGGAATCATTTTTTAAATAACGAATCTCATTTTTGGAAAAACCATGGAAAATTAGCTCAGGAGCGAAATTTAGCCCCTAAAATCATCCATGGTTCTTTGTTGCATGTTCAAGAGAAACTTCAGACATGAAACATATAATATAAGTGGATTATCAATTTTAAACCAAGGCGAGAATAGGCGAGAACAATCAAAGATAGAAAACAAGGTGGTACCCAAAAGGAAATGGTCACAAAACTTTTAGGTTGTGTTGAGAACTCAACAAATGGAAACTCATTGGGTGAACACATAAAGTCTGTCCCATAAGACAGATATCTCCAATCCTTATTTTATCCTTATTATTATTATTATTATTATTGAAAGTACTGCTTTAGGGCTTTACCATTCACTGGGAGGGCATTAGGTTCCCCTCTTCAATTTTGCAACCGATAAGTACCTACCCCAATATTCTCAGCCACCTGAAAATGTCCAAGCCATAGGATATGAATCTTGGAATGCTTCCCTTTGGGTTCATTTACCCTATCCCATTTTAGAACCAAGTCTCCTAATTAAAATTTCTTTTCTTTAGCTTTATGCTTATCAAACCATCTTTTCACTATCTGTTGATGGGATGAAAATTTAGACTTAGCCTTTTCCTTCGATTCTTATAGAATGAGAAGAGTGTTGATTCTTTGTTGCATGGTTGAGGATGTTTCAACATTAGAATCTTGGGCCAATCGGAGAGATGCCAGATAAATTCCGTTTGAGAGAATGGATTCTTGTCCGTAGACTAGAAAGTATGGGGAATTCCCTATGGCTTCTTTGGGTGTGACCCTATCATCCCATAGGGAATTATGGAGTTGGTTATGCCAATTTCTATGGTTATTTGAAACCGTCTTCTTTAGTATCCCTACCAAGTTCTTATTGGTTGATTCTGCCACACCGTTTCCTTGAGGGTAATAATTTGTAGAGTACCTGATTATGATTCCTTTGTCTAGAGTGAACTTTGTCAATAGGTTAGAAGAGAAGTAGGCTGCATTATCAAAGACCATAACAGAAGGGATGCCAAACCTTGTAATTAGCTATTGCTCTATAAATTGGATACTATTTTCTCATTTACATGGGTCAGAGGAATGGCCTCAGCCCATTTTGTGAAATAGTCAATGGAAGTAAGAATGTACTTGTGCATTTTTGAAGAGTTGGGCATAATTTATCCTATGATATCCAACCCCCACTGCTCAAAAGGTCTAGAAACAACCACATGTTGAAGTGGGATTGCTTTCCTTCTCTCATTGGCAAAACTTATTTCACAAGTCTTACAATTCCTAGCATAATCATGAGCATATTTGAACAAAGTGGGCCGATAATAGCTGACTCTCAGGATTTTATGAGCGGTGGTGTTCTCCGCAAAATTTCCTCCGGTGAGACCATCATGGAGTTCCTTCAACACTTTATTAGTGTCTTATCGTTCAAGACATCTCAGTAATACCCCGTCATAGTTGATCTGGAAGAGTACCGAATTTATAAGGTAGTATTGCACAGATTTTAATCTGAGGGCTCTCCTTTCTTTGGGGCTGAGGCTTTTGGGACATGTCCCGTGGTGTAGAAGATAAGCTAAATCCTTGTACTAGGAGTCTCATCCTAGGGAAATTTATGTTTCTTGTCCACACCAAAATGTTATTTCATTCTCCCAACTAGGATCTTCATTTACTTGATCTTGGCCTTCAGCTACAAGCTTGCACAAGCCTTACCCCTTTACTAGTTTGACAAGTTTTATATCTAGATACAATTACTAGACTAAGGCCATTCATTTCCCTCTTCTTTCTCCCATTTCTTGTTGGGTAAGAAAGGATTGGTCTGTAGGGTGCAACACAATCACCTTAGTGTGATTCTTGAGGATGTAAGACCTTAAATGTTTTATTTCCTTATAGACCACGTAGACCTATTTGTCTATGGCGGGATAATTGATCTTAGCTCCTTGAAGGTTGGTACTCATAAATGACATTGGGGCTTCGTTGTTGTCATCATCCTTCTGAGTCAAAACCGCGGCTAGCGATTGGTCAGAGGTGAAATTATAAAGATTAAAGTCCTTATTGAAATCGGGACTTCGCAACATCATGGCTCGAGATATGGCAGCCTTGATTTTGTTGAAAGAATTTTTTCGTTCATCATCCCACTTAAATTTGGCATCTTTGCGAATAATATTTTGTTAGGGTTTGATAATTTTGGCGAAGTCGGGAGTGAATTTCCTCAAAAAGTTTATTTGCCTGAAAAAGGACTAGATGGCCTTCTTGTTATGGGGTAGCAAAAGTTGAGCTATGGATTTAATCCTTTCGGGATATATGCAAATCCCCACTTGAGATATAACATGACCCAACAATTTGCCCTCCTCGACACCGAAGATAGTTTTCTTAGGATTCAGTGATATACCGTATTTCTTGCATCTCTCAAAAATATGAGTTAAGCGTTGGATGTGTTCTTCTCTATTCTTCGGATACAGTGTTACATCATATAAATATACTACCACACACTTATTTATAAGTCCTCGAAAATCCACATCCATGGCCCTCTGGAAGGTCACTCCCGCGTTAATTAAGCCGAAAGGCATGCGTTTATAGGAGATGGTTCCCCACTTGTTTTGGAAGGTAGTATTTAATCAATCTTCCTTTGAAACCAACACTTGATTGTACCCTAAGAAACTATCCAGTAGAGAGATTCACTAGAGTTTCTGTAGGAGTTTCTCCATCAACGAGATGGGATAATTTTCCCTTTAGCAAGCTCTGTTGAGGTTTTGAAAATCTACGCATAGTCAAATTTCTTCCGATTTTTTTCTCACCGGAATGAGATTCGCTACCCAGGTGGAATGCCTAAATTGGAAAATTGTCTCTGCATCTCAAAGCTTCCTTAAATCCTGATACATGAGAGGTTCCAGGGATGGATGATACTTTCAGAGTTTCGGTTGAAAAGGCTTCATTTCAGGCTTCAATGGGATGGTGTCATGAATAATGTGGGTGTCATATGTTTTTAAATATTTATAGGACCAAGAGAAAAAATTCTGGTATTTTCTGAATAATTTGAGGTAGGCTTTCCTCTCTTCCTTAGATATAGTTTTTTCGAGATTTACATGCTTTGGGTTCTCTGGGGTCCCAAGATTTACCATTTCATGGAGGGGACAAGAGCTACTAGTCTTTGCATTTTTGGTTTCTTTAAATTTTTCCCTTAAATCAAATAGATTGTCTAGGTTAGCTATCCCTTTCGGGATTGTGTGAGCCTTTGATTTATCCATATGCTAGCCTGCTCGAGAATCGACTTATGTTAGTTGCTCTTGGAATTCTTCATCATCAATGGCAAGATATTTGAAATTGTCTTGATTGGTTAAGAAACTTATGATCTATTCATATCCTTCAAAGACTTTTCAATTAGAGATGTTATTAGGTACCGATGGCTTGTAGATCAGTTCCACAGTGAATCGGGAGGCTTCATAATCCTCTAAAGGCGATAGTCTAGAAGCGGTTGTGGCTAAGGCATTGGCAACAACATTATTTTCTCTAAGAATTGTAGTGATATTGAATGCCTCAAAGCATTCTATTAACCGATGGACCTCCTGTAGGTATTTCTTAAGATGAGGTGAATTGCAATGTATAGTATTCCTTACTTTTCTAACAATGATTTCGGAATCTCCAAAATCTTTCAATTCCTTGACGCCTAGATCTATGGATTTCTTTAATCCTTGTACTAGTGCTTCATACTCAGTAGTATTGTTGGTGTTTACCTTTCTAATCGATAAGGATGCACCCTGCTCCTGACCCTTCTTGCGATTTGGATCCATCAAAATAGAGGGTCCATATTTGCAAGCAATAGTTTCTCCTTTCTCTCCTATCACCGGGGCTTTGTCCTCTCATCTTTCCTTGCAGTAGTCCTAGTGTGGGGCTTTGAAAAAAGAGAGAATATTCTATTGGCATCGAGGATTCTCCTTGGAAGACCATTTCGAAGTTTTGAGTAAGAGAAACATTGGATAGGAGTGGAGCAAAGTTTTCGAAGTGAGAATCATAGGAATAATTTCCCAATATGGGGAAATTGGTAGAGGCGGGTTCATTCGGGGTTTCCAGATCAGTGATCGTATGCTTCAGGTATCTCTCCCTATTGATCCTGGTCATGTCCTTATATCCCTTCAATGGTATCCAAAGGTGTGCCCAATCTATGCTAAAATATCCGTTTAGTTTTTCATACCAATCTCAGCTCAATAATAGCCCATATGCCTCAAGGATATCCACCACAATGATGTCAATCACCTGCACGAAATTAGGATGAGTGGCTATCCTAATAATCACATTTTTTAGTTCCCCCATGACCTTGACCTGGGTCTTGTCTAGTTGTATGACATGCTTATCACTTTTTAGAGGGACAACAACTAATTTACTACAAACTGCCAAGGGCATTACATTAGAAGACACCCTGGAATCCACCAAAAAATTGTGGAGATTCCTATTGAAGAATTCGAACGTTAAAAGGAAAGGTGGTACAAAAGGCCTCTCTCTCCTACCTTATGATTAGGTGTTTATGGTTGGTTTGCTTGCTAAATTTGTAGGGGGTATATTCTTCCTCTGACTATCGTCGGTGGTCGGGTTTTCTACCGAATTCAGAGCTTGCAACAGAAGGTCTTTCTGCTGAGGGATTCTACATATGTACATAACCGACACATTGGCTTTCAGCTTCTTCAAATATTATACTACATTGTAATCTAATTTAGGAGAATCTAGAGTATGTATTCTTATAGGATTTTTACCAGGAGTGAAAGGTATTTTGGGGTGATCGGGAGTTAAATTACTTTGCGAGGCATGGGTGGCATCAATATCTTTTGGGCCGGGTTGACCCTTACTACATGTCTTTACCGCTGATACCTCTACGGGTTGTTCCTGAGACTCAAATAGACCATCTGAAGATGAGATCATGTTGGGATCCCATATTAGCATGGCTGTGTCTTGTGGTGGGTCGGCCTCTTCCTAATCAGGAATATTCAAGGCCGAACCATTGGATGGTTTGGTCAGGGAGACTTCATCCAGAAAACAATTGGCCATTAAATTCATGGCATGGGCCCATTGAGGAAATTCTCTTTCCAAGTGGTTCTCTTGGTGGTAAGTACAGAAAGAATCCAATGCAACATTCCCTAGATCAATATTTAGGTTGGCTAGGGGAGGTTCAATTTCTTTGAAAGGCTAGTTTCTTTTAAAGAAAGGCTTATATGGCCTTTGGCCTTAGTTTCTCTCACCTTCATTTCTTTTCATATCTATTATATCATTTGATAGTTTCTTGACCATGCGTTTCAGGTCTTCTATATCTCCATTCCCCTTATTTGGAGTCGGTTCAACTTGTTTCCCCGAAAGTCTAGTCAAAATGAGTCCTCTCCTAGGACGGGGATGGCTTTCTTTTTTCACTAGAGAAGCCTAGCCTTATTTACATCCTTTCATCTGGAACTCTATCATCTTAGTCTCTTCAAAATTCTCTGCAAGGGTTTTCCCAGCGGCTCTTTTAACGAACATGGAAATAGATGCTGGAAGCGCATTGGCATAAACCTTGATTTGCAACTCTTGAGTTGGTTTCACCACAAGATGAAATTTGTTTAGGATAGTCATGAATCTTTGATTGAAATCTTTCACCCTCTCTTTTGGGGTCATGGTGGTTGTGAATATTTCATCCATCAGGGTTCCCATGGTAGTTTCTTCGGCAAATTTGTCTAGAAAATCCTTTTGGAACTTAGTCCAGTTGGTTATGGATCCTACTGGAAAATCAAAATACCACGTGGAGGCTGAATTCTCAAACATGTAGGGAAAAAGTCTGCATACTACATATTATTGTTGAATGTTCATAATCTTGATCGCAAGTATGAATTTCTTGATATGATCTGTGAGCAATCTTGAGGTTTTAGGATCATACTTGGGGAGCAACTTCTCCAGGTGTCGAGGGAGATTGTGTACATGTCCAGGGATGGCCACGACATCCCCAACCAACCAAGGTTGGTTGTATTGAAGTGGAACTTCTCTTTCCTCCTCATGATCGTTGTTCCCTTCCATATCTTCGGAGTCAGAGTTAGGCTCTTCCTCTTATGAAAGGTCGTCTGGCTCGGAGATGTTGTCAGTTGGTGTCTCAGGTATTAGATCAAGAGGTTCTTGGATTTTGGTAATCACAAAACTTATTAAGTCTTTGATGGAGTGTATGAAAACTTCATTGGAAGTGCTGACTACTAGCATGATTTGTTGTTTTCCTCAATGGAGGATAGGAGTGAAGGGAAACATGCCAATTTTCTATGCGTAGGCTCTGGTATTCTCCTAAACTGATTCACTTCCTCGTGAGGGAGGGCGTAAGGTATTTCAGGTCGAAAGGGTTCTCCCTCAGAATAGGGTGAGCTATCCACTTCAGGAGTACTCAGTAAACATGGGTTATCTATAGGATGACTATCCATGCATGTGGACCATTACGAATCTATAGGCTATTTGAAATGCTTATATAAATTATATACTCATCCATTCATTCTTCAGGCCCTCCTTCTAGTGCCAGTTCTGTTGATGGGGCCTAAATCCATTGACTCAAAAGAAGAAACCAAACCCACCACTAAGGCTCAATTAAACTATGTAGTGTTTGGAGTGGAATGGTTCTCCATATCTTTCGATCTGGCTAGATTATCAATGGGCTTTTGTATCTTCTATTGGAGGCTCTTCCTCAGTTATGGCAATTCTTTTTCTATATTTCTCTTGGGTGGGGTTGGTGTGAGAGATGCAAGCTAATATAAACCAACTTGAAAAACAATAGGACAAAAGATTAAACTATTAGGAAGATGTTGAACTTGGGATAACCCGCTGCTTGAACATGCAGACAACGATTTTATGCCAAAAGGCCTAGTAATAATACATCAACCAAATGAACATCCAATTACTATCTGACATAAGTAATTAACAGAAATAAAACACATATGTAATCAAGATCATTGTAAGAAAAAAAATTCATCTACCATAACATTCATCACATAACAACACAACAATTTATCTTCATAATTTAAAGCAAAGAACATCAAAGAATTGCAACAAATAAATTGACAACATAATCAATTTCTCTTACTCATTTACTGCAACATTCATGGAATAGGAAAGGAAGTAATTCTTCTCCAACTACAATCATAGACATCTGATGAACATAGCTTGTCTTTGGTCCAGAAGGACTTCTTAATTCATAACAGTCTCAAAATAATTATCAACAATCAAAAGAAAGAGTTCTTGCAACAACCATCGACCCTTTGACTCATTGGTCGATGTCTCTATTTATAATATAAAGTTTAACAATAATTAATGGCTAAATAAAATTTGAGCTAATAAAAAATCACCACGTGGCATTATCATCTAACAGTCTTTCAACAGTCCACCCGAGATGTTTCTTGAAAAGGGTGGCTTCTTTCATAATCAGACCATCTGATAAAGAGTTCTTCACAAGTGTTTGCCCATGGAAATCTATGTTGTTCCATTGGATCTTCATATATCCCTATGATGTCTGTCATGTGTGTTTGATACTTTGTGAGACTGAAGTTTAATTGTTGAAGCATGCAAGGCTTTGATCGGAAGTCCTACGAACTATTGCACTTTCCCTGGATTTGCATCGGTGAACTTTGGACATTCTTCAGCCCATAACGCATTTTGTTCAATGCACAGCTTGATTATTTCGTTTAGGTCGATCAACACATCAGGGGTGCCAAAATCAAGGACCCAGACATACTTCATCGCTTCAGTGATTCAGTTTCGGTGTTTCTTTTAGTTCTTTAGCAGGGTCATAGGACAGACTCTAGTTGGTAATCGGGAAGGTTCTTCCTGTAATTAAAACATAAGTAGTTTAGCGATTAATAAACCTATGATAAGACATAAACAAACAAAAAGATTAACGCATACCTGCGTAGCTTGCTAGTCTTAGTCAATTTTAATACTTACGCGATCCCAAACTTTGCCTTTCAGTGACCTGTGAATCCTATGCTCCTCTTTTGTTTAAATGAATACATCATCATGCCATAGTTTGTCTAATCAAGTACGATAGACATGAATGTATAAATTATCATAGTAATTAATTGACCTTTGGGGTAAAAAAAAAGGGCGTCGAGGACAAGTTATGCGCATGCGTGATCCCAAGAGGTCGGATATCATATAGAGAAAGTCATTAAATGCCTATAGAACCCATACCACTAGGCATGCCAATCATCATTCATCAATAACGGAGGTTCATAAGTTCAAAAGGATCAAAAGGATCGCACCGCACATTTTCCTGCAACCCTGTTCGATAATGATTTCATGTTTAGAATTGTATCCGTCAATCAGCTGTGGCGTGCCAAATTTTCAATCATAATGTCATGAGGCGTGGGTATTATGTTGACACACCTAGTGTCTCTCCTTGATTTCTCTATAAATTACAAGAGATTTGTAAGAAATTCTACGTATGTGCCAAGCTTGTATTCCCTGGAATTTTGGTTTGGTAAGTTCATCTTGGTGAAGTCCTGTTCAAAAATTCTTTATCATTTGTTTTTGCCTTGAGTTCCTTATGATTTTGTAATTATGGGATCCCCTTCAAACACAGGACGAGGTCTACGAGGCAGTCAGAGTGCCAGGTCTCAGCCCTGGTGTGCCTGGGACTCTTTCTTGTTGTCTCCTTGTGTTCTTGAGACTCCAACGAGAGGTACAGGTATCTTCCCAGAGACAATGTCAGCATCCATGGAGGATCTTGGGATGGTTGTAGATACATATGAAAGATCCTTGTTGGAGACTATGCCTTCTCTGAGTCCGAAACCGCGGAGAAGAGGAAGGCCTAGGAATAAATCTCGGATAGGAGAGGAGGACTGCCCCAAGGAAAAACTAAGTGCATGTCCAACCCTTGAGGAGTCTGTGATGCTTACCAATCGTTCGGAGTTGGTCGAGATCACTGGGAAAGGTGGCAGGAGAATAAAGGGGAGGGAAGAAGCGTCGTGTACTCCCGCCAAAAATTTCGCTCAACAATTGGAGCGGGCTCAACTTGCAATAGCTGAGCTTTACCAAGAGAATAGAGAACAATGATGTTATTTGGTGGTGAAAAAATAGGGGATACCGCTGTCGCAAGGTCGCATAGGAAGCACTATTTGGCTGCAAAGACAACTTCGGGAAGCATAGGACATGATTGTGAAATTGCACGAGGTGCAACGGATGACAGTGACAATGAAGCATAAGACATCACAAAGTGCGAAAGACAATATGAGAGAGGACCAACACACAGGAAACATATAGTTGGCGGGTTCTTGCTCTGTCTTCTTGGAAGTATTGCTTAACACCTCTTTGTTTTTCTTCTTTTCTAAAATTTTGTAATCTTACGGTGATCGGGCCGGTTAGCCGAGTCATCGGGGTTTCTATTCGTATGTAAACCAGGCATCATGGAAGTTTTGATTGTGTATATAAAAAGAAAAGAAGGTGTTTGATTGTATCATTCTTCTTCTGGATGTGAATAAACGTGTATTCGTATTCAAGTCTTTTATGTAAATTATTAGATTTTTTTGGGATGATTGTTATTACGTTGTGAGTCTGTTAATGATTTTCTTTGTAAAACCTTTGATATTAATTAATACTTTCATGGAATTATTGACTTTGATTATTGAAAATATTTAATCATGGCGATTGGAAGTGTCACTTTTATCTATGCACGGTGCTTACAATCGCACTTTTCTGCTAAACCTAAAAATATCGGCCTTCGGAGAAATCCTTTCTGAGGTTGTTCGTAAGAAAGAAACACTACTATCATCTGATGCTGACAAAGGTCAGCATTCGACTACTTGGACTTCCCAAAATGATTTTTTCCACCTTAATCTTTCAACAATGCTGAACTTCTCAAGTGAGTCGAGAGAATTCTGGGTCACTGATTCCTTGAGTAGTTGTTGTGTCTCTTAAGATGGTTCTTTGTTGTATGTTCAAGAGAAAATTAATACATGAAACATATAAGATAAGTGTAATATCAATTTTAAACCAAGGTGAGAACAGATGAGAGCAATGAAAGGTAGAAAACAAGGTGGTACCCAAAAGGAAATGGTCACATAACTTTTAGGGTGTGTTGAGCACTCAACAAGTCGCTCCTTTCATCTAATTGAACAAATTGTTTATTCTTGGAAACATATACTAGTTCTTGATCATTACTTTGTTCAATTGACGGTAGTCAATACAAGCCTCCATGATCCATCCTTCTTTCTCACGAAAATAACATGTTCACCCCAAGGTGACACACTTGGTCATATGAGTACCAAGTCCAACAACTCTTTCATTTTCATTTTCAACTCATATAATCAGTCATTGACATATGATAAGGATTTATTTCTATCGGTTCAATTCTAGGTTTCAATTCAATTGTAAACTCCAACTCTCTTTCGGGCGGTGTTGGATGTAGACCGAGTCAGAGGAAAAGACTATTTTTGGGAAAATAAGAATGAAAGGAAGAAAGGAGATCTCGAAGGAAAAGCATCACATGTGAGGGAAGCATTCAAGGTGCGCATGCAAGGAAGACCTAAAAATGCTAGTGTTAGGATTTTTGCAATGTATTTTAATGGCCAATGAGACAAGAATATAAATAGGTAGTAATTAGAGGAAGAAAGGGGAGGTATGGAGAGAGAAGAGAGAGAGGAAGAGAGAAGAGAAAGGATGGCATAGAGTTTTAAGAACTGTACTATTCAGTAAGATGGTGATCTAGGGAGGTAGTGGGTGCCTTTATCCTAAGGGTTAGATCATAGGCTGAGGATTCTGGTGCGATCTAGTCAACCTCGCAGGGATCGAGGATCCTGTTGAAGAGTGTAGGATATAGTATTGTAAACACGCGTGGAATGAAATATTACTGAACCATAAAGAGATTGAGAGATAGATCTTTATGGATGTAGACCAAGAGGGGGTGAATCACAATAATACCTGTGTTATGTGAATGAATGTATGTGTCTCTATTGTTGTTGTTGAATGTTAGATGAATGCATTAACTAGTTAGATATGGTATTTCACATGCATGAATATAATGAATTCTATAATAAGATGTCATATTGAATAAGTAAAGAATACATGGTACAATCACTGATCTCCACTCATTCCTAGGTTGCAAACACCCAATTATTGTAGCCATCCATAGAGCTATCTCGGGTGAGACTGCGTAGTAAACCCTATGTGCTTCGTTTCCTTGTGGTTTACCAAGAGGGTCGATAGTTTTAGAGGGATTTTTTTGGGAGATTGATAATTCTAAACCTTGGTCAATTGATGACAGTAAGGTCAAATCATAGTAATTGAATAATAAACTAGAAGAGTAAAATACAAAAAATGGTTTTGTTGCCAGTTGGTTGGAATAGTATGGGATTGAGTGAATAAGATCTCCTGAAGATGCGTCAAAAGAATGCCAGATCGAACATTGAGAAAATAAGAATCTAAGAGGGGATGTTGAGACTGTGGAATCCAATGAAGGAATAGATAGAGAGTTGGTTGAAAGAAAAGGATTTTTAGTTTTTGTAGAAAGATAAAAAAAACTTGAATTTGACACCATATAAATATCTGGCCAAGTACGTATTCAATGACTTGCATGAAGTATTTTTTTGTGATTTCCTGCATGTGTTGCACAAGTGGATAAAAAGGTTGAAATAAAACCATCCTACAAGTCAGATTAGACAGCTAGAGTGGAATCTTGTAGATATTGCACAATTACAAAAAGTTGATGATAAATTTATGTTTGCAGTAGATTTATGGCTAGACAACATTGTTGCAGGATTCATCACAGAATTTCAAGTAGATACAATGAATTCTTACAACATAGTAGAGGAATAGTTATTTAAGGGACCTCAAGTTAGGTATATCATATCGTGATATGATTCTATTAAGATATTACTATATAGAAAAAGTTTAATGACAATGGCATCAAACAACTAAAATTATCTACGTGCATGGGGGAAGGGGGGAAGAACTGACAGGAGAAGGAGAAATGGACGGAGAAATGGATAAAATTAAGAAGGAGGAGTCCTTGGACCCAATTATCATGGAAAGATACCAGATCAAGTGGATCATGGAAACAACTGGAAGAACACATAGTGGAGTACCCTACCAGGATAAGATGAACAACAAGAAGAGAGTTGTAGCTACGAGGGAGGGCTTGGAAAGTGATGAAGAAGAGGTAGAAGATCTTCAGGTTGTGGAGTAGATTGAGGAAATCCTACAGGTGACATATGAGAGGAAGGTGAGAGGTCCAAGAGAAAGAATAGAAGGAAACACTCCTATTCATATCAGTGTTAGTGTGGAACCCATAAACCCATGTGCAACTAATACACCAAGAAGAACACCACCATTTAGACAACCAAATTTCGGTAGGAGAAAGACAACAAGAAGTACAACTACACAGGAAAGAAAACCTGGGAAACTAGTTCAAGAAGCATTAGTCAAGTATCTACACCGTGCGAAGGTAGTATTTCAGCATACAGGATGGAAGGACATGATCCCACCATCATATTACCAGAATTCAAAGGAGAGGCATTGGAGGACCCCAAGAAACATTTTTTTATTTGTGAAAATATCTGGGAAGTGAAATAGATCACAGATGAAGACACTAAACTTACATAGTTAGATATCATGGTAAGAGATTGCGGACTGGATTGGTACATGATTTTAGTTGCAAACATTCTGCTAGGGACAACTAGAATGATTGGAGATATCAAAAAGCTATTGATAAATGGATTTCAGAAGCCTAGTTTGGAGGATCAATACATGAATGAAATTGTTACACATCACAATTACTCACTTCCATGATGACCCATTATTGTCATTACAAGTGTCATAAATGTCACAATGTCACAAGTTTCACAAACATCATATTATCATCTTGCATATGTGGTGTCTCTAATGGCATCATAAGGACACTTAAGACACCTTCAAATACTACTTTAAGAATGAGAAATCATTTGATGAAGAGTACAAAGATTTTTCCATGAAGAAAACCACTTAAAAATGAATTTTGAAAGGCAACACTCCCCTACCCTCTGTCAGGGAGTGATAGCACTCCCTACCCTTCTTTGGGGGAGTGTTGCAATGCTCTGTGCACCCTCTTGGGGGATCACTGGACTGTTTGAGCAAATTTGGGGTTGTTGAGGAAAATCAAGGAAAAATCCCCTTCATCTCTAGAGTTAGTTTGATTCGAATCTGAGGTCAAGGTTGGATCTTAGGGAGGATCCACATTTTGTGGAGAAATATTCTCAACCTATCCCAAGAATATCTAAGGTGGTTGGGCCTCTCCAATATTATATAAGGAGGCCTCCTCATGGTGAAAGAGAGATGGAAAAATAGAGAGATACCAAACTTATTATCTCATAAGGAAGGTATTAGTGAAGCATAGGCATTATGTTGGTGGATCATTTGAGAAAAGGATCTGGACAAAGATATATTGGTGAATCTGTTGCATCTACATATATGGTTGTAAGAACTTTGCTTTGTTTTGATTAATATAAATATGTGCTTGGCTTGTTTCCTTCAAATTTGTTCATATTTCATGAATTTGTTCTTTTTGATAGATCTATTTCCTTGATAATCATAATAGGAATAGGAAGTATGTTTTGTCGTTGTTGTTCCTTGGATTGCAAGACTTTGTGAAGAACTTGGAGATCAAGATCAACCTCGATCGAGCAAGGACAAACATTATTGAAGGTATTTATATCCCTCTCTTCTTATTACTTGACTAGTTTAGCCTCATTAGAAGGAATGTCAGTGACCAATGTTAGCACCTTTCTATCTTGGGATTAAGGGTCTAGTATCCAAGAGTAAATCCACTTGTCCATAGGGGGGATTTTCTTGTAACAGAGATGATAGAGATTAGACAGAAACCAAGAGAATCTGTATGGGATATTGACTATAGATTCAAATGATTGAAGGGAAAGCTAAAGTATGTCATGACAGATATGTAACATATGCATCTGTTTGTCAATTCACTACTACCACACTTGAAATAACCTTTGTGAAAATAGAAGTTTCAAACACAGACAGAGGCTCTACATGAATCCCTACAACTGGAAGAGAACCAATATCAAAAGACAAATCCATCCATAGAGAATATGAAGGAGGATCTGAATAACTTAACATTCTAGCTAAAACAAAAAAAAGGTAAGGATGAAAGAGAATTATTTTGGTGTACCACGTGTAGGATAGAAGAACACCATAAGAAAAAATGTACAACATTTGCGCATTACATGGTAGTAGGAGTGCCAAACCCATTGCCAATAGGAGGACTATGGTGTGATATCTGTAAGAAAAAGGGGCATGATCCATATCACTTCCCAATGATGCAAAAGTACTAGATAGTACCTAAGAGTTCATATTGCAACTTTTGCATGTCACTAGGTCATGATGACAAGGACTACAGGACCATGGACCTGATGAGGGAAATAACATTATATGCTTACAGGGTGCGGGCAAAAATGATGACCAGGAAAGTTGCACCATAATTTAACCAAGTACCAGCTTCATATAACACTGTGCAATGATAGTATAACACTGTGCAACGACAATATAACACTGTGCAACTGTAGTACAATACTGTGCAGCTACACTATAATCCCACATAGTATAACCACGCACCCAATACAATGCACCAGGAGGAGATCGAGCTAGATACAGAGGTGGAGTAAGAGGAAGAGGCAGAGCACTAGTGGTATGCCACAACTGTCAACAACCAAGACATTTCGCAAGAGAATGTTCACTTCCACCTGCGACATGTATGTATTGTCATGCATCAGATCATGACACAGAAGAATGTCCCACGCTATTGGGGAAGATCCAGGAAAATATAAATTAGAACAATCAAAATGTTTAGTGGATTTTAGTGGAAGCAAGGGATGAAGGAAGAAACATCAACATAGTTACGTCTGGAGGATCTAAGAGAGGAAAAAATGCAGTAAGATAAGATCCAACACAACACCAATGGGTGGAGAAGAATGTTGAACTGAAGAAGCAGTTTGATGCGTAGAACGAAAAGGAGATATTCAAGCACGCCAGATAAGAATTCTTGAAGCTAGAAATTGCATCGACATCAACTGTGAAGCATACCTAGGAAGTACCAGCATACGAGATGCCTCCATCACTGGATCATACCAAAGAATCACAACCCATGGGACAAGTAAGTATGATTAAGGGTTTTTTCAATCTTGTGTTAAATTACTAAATGATCCATCATCTGTTAAAGTGTTACAAAATATGCTAGAAATATGTAACATAGAGGTAGAAGGAAAGCTATAACATAAAACAGTTAATCATCTACATACAAGGAGGAGAAAAACAAGAGAATTCATATTGAACGCTAACATTGGAGATTTCAACATGGTAGATATTATAATGGATTTAGGATTCAAAGTAAATGTATTACCCAAGAAGACATGGAAATTTATGGGAGAGCCTAGATTATGTAATATTCTAGATATAAAAAGTATGCAGAACAGAAATAAAATGCTAGAAATGGAAGATGAGCAACAATATAACTAGAACAAGACCACAATAATACCAAAACGATACCAGAATAACACCAGAAAGAGCACTTAGATTACTGAGATCAATTTTCACTTTCCTCTTTGAGGGGGAAACCTCTAGAAGAGAAAATCTCTATTACAATAATATCCAAGACAATAGTTCTCATACCCTTGACTCCTATTTATGATAAATGTGTCTAACAAAAGAACCATGTAGAGGAATATCCTTCTAGAATCGGAAGCTTCTATTAGGTATTCTTACATTTGACTTATTATTCCTTATTGCTACGCCTTATTAATATTGACCTTTTTTACATCAGAATATATTATTATACCTATGTGAGGGGTTATGTCCCTAACATGTCCTCCCCCTTAAAAACAACCTTGTCCTCAAGGCTTGAGATGTGGAAATTGTTGCAGAATGGTACTTGGTTCCCAAGTGGCATTTGCTCGGGTTGTATCTTTCCACTAGACTAACACTTCCTTGATGGTTCTATGACGTAGGCAGTGCTCACGCTAGTCCAAAAATGATTTTGGTTGTACCCAAATGGAGCCTTCTTCATCCAACCTAGGAAGGTTGGTTTGATTTTGGCACTTAGATCCAATCACCTTATTTAAGTAGGAAACATGAAAATCATGATGTAGTTTAGAATGGATGGGAAAAGATAACTAATAGGCCACCTTTCCCACATGATTGAGACTAGTATAAGGACCATAAAAGTTGGGCGCCAGTTTCTGACAATGGTCAGCCTTAAGGGAAATTTTCTTATAAGGTTGCAGTCGAAGAAACACATGATCCCCTTCTACAAATTGACGTTTAGAGTAACCTTGATCTGCTTGTTGTTTCATGCGATTCTGGGCCATGACCAAATTCTCTTTGAAAGTACAAATAATAGCCTTTCAAACTGTAAGAGTTTGGTGAAATTTATGGACCTTTGAGACACCTGGTAAATATGAGAGAACTGAAGGTGGATTTTTCCCATATACTTCTTCAAAAGGAGTCATGCGGGTAGATGTATGGTATGAAGTGTTGTACCACCATTCATCTAGTGGTAACCATTGGGCCCACTGATTTTTATTTTTTGATGCAAAACACCTTAAATATGTTTCCAAACACTTGTTGACAACTTCATTTTGACCATCAGTCTAGGGATGATAAGTTGTGATGATATGCAATTGAGTGCCTTGTAGCTTGAACAATTCTTGCCAAAAATTGCTAGTGAAAGTTGAGTGACAATAAGAAACAATAGAATGTGGCATGCCATGAAGCTTAAAGACTTGATCCATGAAACGTTGAGCCACAATGGATGTTGTAAATGAGTGTTGAAGAGAACATAAATGAGCATACTTGCAAAGGCGATCAACTACCACCATGATGGATGATTTATTTCTTGATTTAGGTAAGACTACGATAAAATACATAGAGATATCCCATAAAATAATAGGTGGAATCAGAAGTGGTTGTAGTGTGCCAGGAGATTTTATTGTTTTTCCCTTGTTACATTGACACACATCACATTTAGCCAAAAAATTACAAATGCCCCATTTCATACCATCCAAGAAAAAAGAACATTTGACCCTATTATAGGTTTTGTTAAACCCGGAGTGCCCGACTGTGGGTGTAGCATGAAGCTCAGAAAGTACCGTGGATTTAACTTTTGACTTTTGACTTAAATAAAAATGGCCTTTGTATCGAAGCTCATCATGGAGACAAGAGTACCCTAGGGAGATTGGAGAATTCGACTGCAATTGTTGTATCAGATGTGAACTTTTGGGATCGTGTAGCAATTCCTAGCAAACGACTTGGAGCCAATATGGTACAATGAAGGAGAGATAAAAAAATGACCCTTCATATTCATATTTTTGGGAAAGTGCATCTGCAACCACATTGTCTTTTCATTTCTTGTAAATGATCTCATAATCATATCCAAAGAGCTTAGTCACCCATTTTTGTTGCTCTAGGGAGGAAATGCATTGCTCCAGAAAATACTTGAGGCTTTGATGATCTGTTTTAATTTGGAATCATGTCCCCAATAGATAAGGGCACCAAAGATCAATGAAATGAAGAATATCCAACATTTACTTTTCATAGATTGATTTTCCCAAATTTCATTCAGACGGTTGTTTGTCGGTAAAGGCCAAAGGTAGACCCTCTTGCATAAGGATAATGCCAATTCCTTTCCCTAAAGAATCACATTCCAGGACAAAGGTATTTGTGAAATCGGGAAGGTATAGGATTGGAGTGGTGTACATGGCCATCTTCAAGGTTTGAAAATCTTGAGCAGCTGAAGGAGTCCAAGTGAAAGAATTATTTTTAAGGAGTGCAGTGAGAGGGGCTACAATCTTTCCATAATTCTTAACAAACTTGTGATAATAACTTGTTAAGCCTAGAAATTCATGCAATATTTTGAGAGTCTTTGGGTGAGGCCAGTCTTGCATAGCTTCAATATTTTTAGGATCCACCCCGACTCCATCCTTGCCAATAGTATGACCGAAGTACTCAACTTCTGAGGCACCCAAAGCACATTTAGATTATTTCAGGAAAAGTTGGTGCTGAGAGAGTATATGGAGAACTCGATCCACATGAACAAGATGGTATGTCTAGTTTTTTCTATAGATGAGGATATCATCAAAGAAAACTAAGAAAAAATGATGGAGTAAAGGACAAAAGACATGATTCATGAGCCTTTGGAAAGTGGAGGGAGCATTACACAAGCCAAAGGGCATGAAAAAAAACTCATAGTGTCCCTCATGAGTTCTAAAGGAAGTCTTAGGAATGTCTACCTCTTTCATATGGATCTGGTGGTAGCTAGAACGAAGATCAAATTTAGTAAAGAATTGAGCACCACTCAGTTCATCCAAGAGGTCATCAATGACAAGAATGGGAAATTTGTCTTTAATGATGAGTTTGTTGAGGATGCGGAAGTCAGGACACATGTGCCAAGAACATTCTTTATTCATGACCATGACCACATGGGAAGAGTAGGAGCTCGTACTAGGGAATATAACAACTACGTTAAGCAGTTCTTGAACCATTTTCTCAATTTCATTTTTTGGGGAAAAGGGGTGACGATAGGGACGGATATTGGGAGGAAGGATTCCTGGAACAAGGGGAATGGAATGATCATGAACACCATGGGAAGGAGGGAGTCCTTGGTGAGTGGAAAAAACCACTTGATGTTTAGAGAGGATGGATTGGAGGTCCTGCGACACATAGGGTGTCTCAGTTGCTTGTATGGAATGGAGTTGGGAAATAATGCTTGAATGACCTTTTTTTAGTAGCTTTTCCATGCGATGGGAACTAATGATCTCAGGGAAACTAATGATGTTGCATTGGAACTTATATTATTGGCTCTCCTGGTCAAATTTCATGGTTAATTCCTTAAAATCCATGAGAATGGGACCCAAAGTCCTTAGCTAATCTACACCCAACACAATGTCACAACCACCCATGTCGATAGAAAACATATGAGATTTAAATCGGTAGTCACCAACTTGGAGACACACATTTTCACAATGCCCTCCATGTTTCATGGACCCGGCATTGGCAATCATGATTTGGAAATTATTGACTGCATGGATATAGCAATTATTTTCTTGGGAAATGTGGCAATGAATAAAATTATGTGTGCTTCAACTATCAAAAAGATTGATGACCATCCTATGATTTATGTAGCCAATTAGTTTAAGGGTTTGGGGAGCAGAGAAGCCAGTGAGAGAATTTAGGGAAATGACCGGTTCTACTTTGGGAGTGTCTTAGGGAGGGGTTATGTGAGTGATTTCATGTGACTCAGACACAAGGGGAGCTTCAACATAATCTTCCAAAACATCCTCTGATGTTTCCATAAAACGATTTCATTCCTTACACTTGTGTCCCCAAAAATATTTGTCATCACAATTATAACAAATTCCTTTGAGTTGGCATTCAACCATTTCGACACTGGCCAATTTTTGGATATTTAGTGGAGTAGAAGGAGGTGTGAGATTAATTGGTTTAGTGCAAGGAATAAAGGAGGGTTTCCAATTTTTAGAAGAGACAACCTGTTGTGCTTCATTAGCTCATTTAGTAGCCTCCACCCAACTCTGAGGCCAAGCCATGAGGACATGGCCACGAATCTCATCCTTGAGGCCACTAATAAAACATTCTCGGAAAAAATGATTAGACATGCCTTTTGTATGAAAAGCTAGTCTCTCAAAAGAAAATATAAAGTATTCCATTGTGCCATATTGTTTCAAATTTGTCAAATGGACTAAATGGTTTGTGTTAGTGTCAAAGAATTCATAAATCTCTCCCACAAATTGTGTCCAAGAAAAGTACCCTTGATAGACATTTTTTCTCCATTGCCACCATTACCAACATTCTTGATGTAGATGGAGAACACCATACCAGAGTTTGGCCAAGTCATATGTAATGTCATACAAAGATAAATAATATTCCATTTTAGTTACCCAACCAGTGGGATCTGAGCCATCAAATTTGGTCACATCCACACGCGGAAGGCTTAGGTCATGGTGAAAGTGATGGGGATGGAAATTCTAGGAATGATAGAATTTTAGCTTTGGTATGCAAAGGTGGGTCAGATAAAGGGGGAACTTCAGGGATATGCATCTTGGTGCAGATCATGGAAGTGACAGATTCAATATGGTAGTAATGTATTGTTTGAGGTCTTCATTGAGTTCCTCAATTGAGACGACGATGGAGGAATGCATGTTTTTATTGATGGTCAAAATATTGGCACTGAGTTGTATCACTTCTTGTTGGGTCTTTGTGAAATTAGATTGCAAAGTATTGAAGCAATCTTCCAAGTCTTGGCTATGGGTATGGGCCATGATGATGAGGGAAATGAAAGGGGGTGGGTGGGGTAAAAACGTTTGTTGAAAAATGATAGGTATGAATGTGATAAGGGAAAAGAGATAAATCCAATGGAATAGGTATCAAATAATGGTGCAACAAAATCCAGACTTGTTTTTTTTGAACACCTGCGGAGTTATTCTCTAGTCTAAAGAATACTGCATTGATGAAATTTCCAAATATTTAATCAAGAATAAATGTGTAGTGATTTGGCAACTCAAATACAGGAGATAGTTGCATGGAAATAGATATTGTCTATTTTGTTTTTTGTTTCCTTCCCTAAGGGTTAGGTATTCAAGGGTTCTACAGACAAGGGTTTTCCCTGTGCTATATCTCTCTGATATACGTGAAGGGTCCAACAGTAGTACTTGGCCCAATATCTCAAGGCACCAACTAAGGAGGCTAGACCATGCCCTTGGACTTACTACCTGACTACCCAGGTACTAGAGAGTATCTTACCAAGTTATATTATCGGTTGCACTATAGCAGTCAGGCGGTTGATCGGTTTATCTAAAGAGGGCTTTAGGATATTTAGGTCGATCTGTATACAGGTGTTGTCTGTTGCGCTATCACTCAAAAGGGTACCAACAAGGGTTACAAGGGTGGACAACAGATGTTCTCTTAATTACCACTTGTAATTTCTGCATGCATGGATCCATGACAGTGGGTTTATGCATGTAATAATAGATCTATGTAGCTTAAAGATGCTAGAATACGTCTCTACCCTGAAATAAAATTTACCCACAATTTTTGGTGGAGGAAAGTTCTCTGATACCACTTGTAGTATTCTAGATATAAAAAGTATGAAGAACAAAAATAAAATACTACAAATGAAATATGAGAAACAATATAACCATAACAACACCACAATAATACCAAAATGATACCAAAATAACACCAGAAAGAGCACTTAGATTACAAAGAGCAATGTTCACTTGCCTCTTCAAGGGTGAAACCTCCAGCACAATAATATCCAAGACAATAGTTCTCATACCCTCAACTCCTATTTATACTAAATATTTCTAACAAAAGAACCATTTAGAGGAAGATCCTTCTAGAAGCAGAAGCTTCTATTATGTCATCCTACATTCGACTTATTATTCCTTATTGCTAGGCCGTATTAATATTGACCTTTATTACATCAGAATATATTATTCTACCTACGTGAGGAGTTAGGTCCCTAACAGATTAGGATATTCACCTTTTCAACTGAATCTAGCAAATCAACACATATTTATACCAATTGGAAAACTAAAGGGGGTGATAGTAGATCTAGATGGAGTGTGCACTAAAGCCAATTTCGGAGTAATAGAGATAGTGGATGGCATAACACCTTATCTGGCATTGCTTGGCTTGGATTTCCATAATAAACTTAGAAACAAGGAAGATGGAATTTGAGTAAGGAGAATAGATAGTCATTGTGCCATTGAACCCATCAGAAGGGGAAAGGTTTGTACAACCCGCTTTCTTAGACTTGGAGGAAATTAACCAGTTGTATAGAACAACTGTGTGAGAAGAAGAATATGTGAATCTATATGCAAATGGGGTACTTAGTTGGAGAAGTATCACATCATGTGCATCAAACTCAGAAACATTCTTAGAGAAATGGCAATAGAGGTTACATGAAGTCTCCACAAGAAGATGCTCAAGAATAGACTGCATAGTCAAATGGGTAGGTACGGAGATAAGGGAACCTCCCAAATTCCATGGGGTGAATGAATTATAAGAATTCTTAACCTGATACGAAGATGAAGCATTAGAAAATCATAGGCTCTTGTTCCTCAAGGAAACACTTGCAAGATGGTGGGGTGCGCACAAAGAGATAGTTTAGGATTGGTACCAATGTAAGCGGTTACTGAGCATCATATTTCATGCAGAATAGGGAAGAAACCAACTGTATAAATATGATAGATAGGGGGAACCAACAAAACACTTAGAGAAGTGCATAGCATTATGGAGGATGACACCACCATAGGAATGGGCTCATAATTTTGTTCACACATTATAAGGGATTCCAACAAACTGGTATATGGACCAGGAATTGCGTAGAGGAGCGACAAACTAGACAATTTTACAACATAATTTTTCAGTTACTTTCTCATTTGAGCATGAGAACCCCAACATAGATTCAACACTTAAATGAATTAGGGGGGTGATATTCATTAAATAACTGAAAGTTGAACTCATGACAGAAGAGAAAAAATAGAATATACATACAGTAAAATAGCTATTGTCATGCTACCATGTGCAGGACGAAGCACCAGATAAATTTGACCTGCGAAACATTCAAATAACAAAAGTTGAAGGTGAAAGAGAAGTGGAAGGCCCACCTCTGGAATCATAAGTATTTGTTGTGTCGATCAAGGTGAATAAAGTAAATATTGGGAGAGTTGAGAATCCCAAAATGGCTAACATTGGAGATTACTGGGATGCGAAAATAGTGGAAAGCATAACAGGAATACTGCATGAGTACAACGACCTATTCCCAACAAAGTTCATAGAGATGAAAGGCATAGCAGGAGATCTAGCTGAAATTAATATACCTCTCATATTTGAGGAAATACCGATAAGACAGAGACCCTATAGACTAAACCCAATATATAAACAAAAAGTGAAAGCAGAAATTAACAATATGTTGGAGGCTAGAATCATAGAACTAATAGAGGAATCTGAATGGGCAAGCCCTATGGTATTTTAGGAGAAGAAGAAGGGACAGATAAGGATATTTGTCGACATGAGTAAATTGAATGATGCTTTTCTACATGACCCTTTCCCTACTCCTTTCACATATGAGGTGTTGGAGAATGTAGGAGGTCATATAACTTACTCATTCAGTGATGGATTCTCAGGCTACCATCAGATTAAGATAGATCGAGAAGACAGGTACACAACCACTTTTTCCAAAGAATGGGGGTCCTACCAGTACACATTCATGCCTTTTGGACTGAAGAATGCACCAAAAATATTTTCCAGAGAAGTCATAGTTGCATTCAAATAATTCATCCACCAGTGTTTAGAGGTATATATGGACAATTAGACAGTCTACAGTATATTGAAATACCATGTAGGGGTGTTGAAGATGGTGTTATAAATATGAAATCATTGTCAGATATCGTTAAACATCAATAAGTGCATCTTCAGAACACCCTTTGGGATACTATTGGGTCATATAGTATATAAACAAGGCTTGCTAGTAGATCCTCCCAAGATTGTAGTAATTGTTAATCTACCACCAACACAATTAGTACATCAATTAAGATCAACATTGGGACACACAAGATACCACAAGAAATTTATAAAAGGGTATGCACATATCACTGCACCAATGGAGAAATTGTTGAGAAAAGACAAAAAGTTTCAGTGGAATGAGTATTGTCAATGAGGATTGGACACATTGAAAGAGAAGATGGTAACCACACTAATACTAGTATTCCTGGATTGGGAAAATACACTCCATGTGCATGTAGATGCATCATCCATAACACTTGGAGTTATTCTAGCATAGCCAGGAGTAGGAGAATTGGACCATCCTATATAATTTGCTAGCAAAAAACTATCATAATCTGAGCAGAATTACAATACCACAAAGAGAGAAGTCTTAACTATGGTCTATGCACTTCAAAATTTTAGACATTACTTATTGGGAAAACATTTCAAGATGTTTACAGACAATTCAACTCTCAAATGCCTTGTCAACAAGCCAGTGTTGGGGGGGGAGGAATTTGTAGATGGTTATTGTTATTATAGGAATTTGACTTCAAAGTGAAAGTCAAAACATGGAAGTTGAATGCATGACACTATCAACTATCAAGGATCACTAATGGAGAGGAACCTACAAATCTAGAGGAAAACTTTCCTGATGCAAAGTTCTTTTCATTCCAAGTAGTCGATAAATATTTTCCCGACATCATTCAGTACTTGAGTACAGGGACTACACTACAAGAATTCAACACTACACTAAAGAAAAATATGGTATTTAGAGTTGTCAACTATCGATTTATTGTAGGACACTTATACAATATGGGTGCAAACAAAATCTTGAGAAGATGTTTATTAGAACGTGAACGACCTAGGATTTTAGCAGAGGCCCATGAGGGAATAGAAAGAGAACATTATGTAGTAAAAGCTACCGTGCATAAGGTATTACATGAAGGACTATGGTGGTTGACTGTTCATAGAGATTCAAAGGACTACTGCCAGAGATGTGATGTGTGTTAGAGGGTTGGTAAACCTAATAGATGGGATGAGATTCCCTTGAAGCCACAAGTACCTTGCTAGTATTTGACAAATGGGCAATACATTTTGTGGGACCAATTATCCCACAAACAAAAAGGTCTGGAGAGAGGTATATTATTACTAAAACAAAGTACTTAACAACATGGGTAGAAGCAACACTTGTAAAATATTGTAGTGCAAAGACAACAACACACTTCATTTTTGAGCAAGTGATCACTAGATTTGGATGCCCAAGGATTTTGATGAGTGACCAAGGAACTAACTTCATTAAAAACACTATTAATGTGATGACTGAGGAGTTTGAAGTTTATCATCAAAAGAGTACACCATATCATCCTCAAGAAAATGGAATAGTGGACGCCTTTAATAAGATCCTCAAAAAATCACTGACAAAGATCTACAATGTTAATAGAGACGGTTGGGACTTGAAGATACAAGAAGTATTGTTGGAATACATGACCACATGAAAATAATTGATAATGCATACACCATTCATATTGGTGTATGGACAAGAAGTAGTGGTGCCATTAAATATTTTGGTATGTAGTCTGCGCGTAGTAGCAATTACGGACATGACAGAGTGAGGTGCAGTACAAGAAAGGCTAAGTCAACTGATGATAATGGAATAAGATAGGATTCTAGTAGGGTTTCACCAAGAGGTATAGAAAGAAAGGGACAAATCTTGGCATGATAGACATATCAAGAGGAAAAATTTCAAGGAGGGAGACCTAGTCTTGGTGTACGACAGTAAATCTCTTCAACACCTAAGAAAGATCAAAATGCATTGGTTGGGACCATATGAATTAAATACTTTCATAGATGGAGGATTTGTAGAGTTTAAGGATTTGGGGGGAATAGAACTCAAAGGAATGATCAATGGGAGTCGACTGAAGCTGAATAGGGACAGTCGACCTCCAATCACTTGAAAAAAAAAATGCACTAGAAAACAAAGGACTGTGTGCAACAAAAAAGGGGTTACTACACCATGCAATAGAAGGAAACACCCAATGAAAGGAGAGGTACAACGATGGAAATAAAATTTCCCTGCGCACCAGCCAAACAACACGACATGGACTTGGAATAGTTAGAGCACCGTCAAAAGGACCAACAGTCAGAAAAATGACGCAATTGGAAAAATGGAGGTTATGGAAAATATGTTCCATCTGGTGACATCTATCAAAATTAAATGACAAGAACAATCAGTGAGACTTTGCATTAATTGTTACAATTGGAAACGTCAAGGAAATTCAATGACAGGTATGCGGGAAGTGCCAATTAATTTAAAACCAAAGATCATGTAAATTCTCTCAGAAGCTTCACACAATTTCTATATAAGGAAAACACACGGGTAATGGAAGATTTATTGTGAAATTGAGAAAATAACAGAGAGATGGAGTATATGGAGTAGAGAGAGAGTTTGCAGGTGTTATAGAAAAAACTAGCTTGATGGAGACCATCTTAACCACCATGGCACCACCCAAGTAGGAGCATCCAACTAGGATTGCAGACGACCTCGAAGAAACCTTAGAGAACCTCAATACCCGCAGGGAATTGAACAGGAACTAGCACAGACTACCCAATTCGTCAACTTGGATGAAATCCCTTTTCCCAATATGGAACTAGAGATCCCCACACTAGTGGTGGAGGAAATCCAACAAACAACAGTAGTAGGCATGGACATTGATATTCTGGAAGGGGCACAAAGCTAGTAGGCCGAGGACGTAGGAAATCCTTCACTCTTTGAAAACCCTCAAGAAGCCCTAAGGGTTAATGGGACTATCCCAAACTAGATAGAAGTGATCGTGCCAAAAAGGTCACACACAACAACGTCAGAGAAACAATAGGAGGGTATAGTAGAAGATGTCACTGGCCGGCTAGAGGCATATACATGGGAGAGAACAATGGGGGATGGAACCTCGAGTCATCCACCACAACGTAAGGGAAAGAAACTAGTAGAAATATTATTGAATAGGAAGGGTTCAATATCCATAGTCTTACCGTGAATTCTAGAAGGGGTGCATATAATGGATAACTTGTTAGGATGCGTGGAAAAACTACAGTACTCATATCACAATGTGATTGACATGGACAGGGTTCTTGAGTTTGCAAATAAATTTGACCTAGATAATGTGGGTATAGGACCCTTTTGCGAGACAATTTTCCAACCAAAATAGTAGGCATCTAGACTGGCCAACACCAGGCTTCTTGTTAATTACCAAATACATGAATACAAAAGCACCACAATATATATAGAAGAATAATATGAAAAATATATTTTATTATTATCAAACCCTTAGGGTAGGGAAACAACATACAATGGATCCTATTATGAAAGGGATCCTCTCCTATTCACTTGCCTATTCGAGGGGGCTTCCTCCTAATGAGCTTCAACACCAAATACAATATTTTTCTTCATGTCCCATTACATTGCTTGAACCCCTTTATATAGTGCTACCATCACCTAAGAACATTCTAGAGGAGGAATCTTCTAGTCAAGTAGAACCTTCTAAGAAGTCCTCTTACATTTATTATATCTAACTACCTATTTATTATATCTAATTATCACAGTAAGCCTTATTTGATAATATAGTGGACCTAATCCACCTTACATTGAATGGCCTCCACTATTATCATTATGGGCCCTTTCCCCCCCCCACCACCTCTCTATCTACCTAACATTCCATCCCCCTTATGAAAGTTTTTTCATCAATGCTTGATGTACAACCATATACTAGGGTCCCATGGATAAGTTTGGACCATAGTGCTGAAGTAGACTATAGGATTAGGGTCCCATTCAGAAATGTAAGCCACCATGATGAAGTAGTCCAAACTCCATTGTAAACCAGGTTTCTCTGTATAATTTCTCATGTGAACTCCACATGGAAGATGTTGGCACCGAATAAGAAACTGAAAAATGATTCTCCCAATACTGACACCTATCATGTGGATCCAAATAAGAATATGCATCCACATAGTGGGAAAGGGTCAAAGATGAATCTGGAAGGAACAATACCATTGTATAATATGTAGGATGGACACTAGTAATAAAATCTAGCTCTTGATATGTCGCACTGATGTTCTCTATATAAGGTGTATTAGAGTCATCAAATAAAATATGGAAGTGGTTGTCATCCTAGAAATGACAACTATCCATATACCAATCATCGCATTCAACCTCAAAACCATAACAAGCATATATTTCTTGATTATATTTGTTAGACAATTGACTTAGGTTGATGGATAGTTGGTATGGATTGTTGGTTTTCATTGATGTCAACTATTGAAGAGTGACATTGTAGATTGATGTCAACCCTTAGTGATTGATGTTAACCCTTGAAGAAAGTACGGTAGCAAATTCCAGTAGCACAAAGGTTTGGGTAATGCACCCAATTTAGTTTGATGTAAAGATGACTCATTATTGTCTTGTCATGGTTGATAATAAGTACAATTGGATGAACTCCAAACTGGCCCCATTAAGGTGAAATCCCTCACGGGAAGACGCTTTGCGGATTGAGTTATCCTAGAAGTATGGTTAGAGAACCCATGCTTATTTATGGAATAATGAGATGAAGTTCAATGAATTTTTCCATGAAACTATCCTATATGGATAGTTCTTGTCATTCCATTTCTGGTGGTATGTGGAATGTCACATAACACCTCACGGTTAGAGAGTTATGGCCATGAGAAGTTAGAGAGCCCAGGTTTGAGTAATGGACCCAAGTTTGTTTGATGGATAAAGGTATGAGTTTTGATATATTTTCAGGTAATACTATTCTATATGGATAATACATTTCATTCCATTTCTAGTGGTATGTGGAATGTCACATAACTCCTCACGGTTTGAGAGTTATCGCCTTACGAAGTTGGAGGACCCTCATATGTCATCTAGAAGCCTCAAAAGGTCAAAGTAGTCAAAGTGGTTTAAGATATTTTAAAAGGTAAATAATAAAGTGAAGTGATGAATGTACTATAATTCAAAGTGAATACAAAATAAATTATTTCAATAAGAAATTTAATGGAGAAATTAGAAGTGCGTTAACCCTAAAATAAGGAAAGTGGGAAAAGTGACCTAGAAGATGTTTTTGAGGAAGCTACTTGGAGAGTATAAATAAGAGGCAAAGATCTCTATTTTCAGACACAATTGAGCATATTGAATACCTATAGGTGTATGAGGTAAACAAAGGATATCTAAGCCTAATTTTTGATGGAAGGTGAAGAAAATAAGGCCATAATTCAAGGAAGGATAAATTCTTTTGATGATGCTTTCTAAGGAATGTGATATTATACACCAGGTCTATTACAGAGTTACAAATCAGATTTGAATGATGAAATTGATGAGGGATTTTGGTTGAGGTACATGTTGGGTACATGGTTGAGACAATTAGTTGATGAGTTGGCACATACAAGAGGTGTATAGTTGATGATGTTGGAACATATTGATGAGTCAAAGTTGATGAGTAGTTGATACATGATTTGTACATATTTGGCACATGGTTGATGCACTTGTTCATGGTACAACTTGAGGTATAGGTTGGTGCATGGTTGATGCACTTGTTTATGGTATAGTTTGATTACAGGTTGATTGGTACAGGTTAGTGCATGGTTGATGCACTTGTTTATGGAACAGGTTGATGGATGGTTGATGCATGGTTCAGGTTATTGGTACAGGTTGTTTGGTATAGGTTGATTGGTACAGGTTTACATTGGTATATCTCATAGTGATAGTGTGACAGTGGTTCCATCATTCTACTTCTACTTCAGGGAGGTTGGACAGGGAAAGGACAAGTGGTTGTAGCCATAGAACATAGGGGGTTGTAGCCTCCTTCTGGTTGTAGTCAGAGAATTGGGGATTAGGAGCTTCCCTCAGGTTGTAGCCTGAGAAACTAGGGGGTTGGAGCCTCCTTCCAGTTGCAGCTGGAAAACAAAGGAAGTTTGTGCTTCCAATGAATGTAATTATTTAAGACATATAAGAAAACATTTTCTATGGTTTTATCCCAC
This sequence comes from Picea mariana, assembly GCA_032191745.1. NCBI lineage: Eukaryota > Viridiplantae > Streptophyta > Pinopsida > Pinales > Pinaceae > Picea > Picea mariana. The sequence goes on along the minus strand of JASDQU010241773.1, from coordinate 33,268 downwards.
TTTGGGTTTCCATGTAAAACACTGGCGTACTGTGTATGTGTATGATTGTTCATTTGTTAATTTCTTATTTA
>JASDQU010241773.1:7225-33147 GCA_032191745.1 Picea mariana | reverse complement strand
ATTCATCCCTGATATTCGCCATAAGAAATATATTGTGCATGTTATCCAATGAATCTTGAATACTATGAAAACTATCAGTGAGTCCATCTGCAAGGTCATGCAATCTGTCATGCAATTTGTCATACAATTGGGCTTCGAATGCTTCAATGATTTGTAGAATTTCTTCGATGGTTTGAGAGGAAATAACCATTGGAAATACCACATAAAATATACCAAAAGAAATCTCTTAAAATAATTTATTCAATGGCATTGATCTGGTAACAATCTGAGCACCCTATGAAAAGTTATGAACTCTACAATCCCACTAGCATCACGAAAAAACAAAAACAAATAGCTGATTTTAAATCAGCGATATCTTCACTTCCAGAGCTATGATTTGGACGATGTGTTTTTTCAAATTGGGTGAAATTGTGAGAGGAACTCAGATATGATTTTTTTTTTGAAAAATTCAGTCTTATATGCTATAGAAATAAAAAAAATCGCACTACCGTCAGTGGAGAAAAAACCCTGAAAATTACAGATTTTAAAATGGAAATAACTTGACTTCCTGGACTCTATTTCAGACGATTTGTTTTTTTTTAATTGGGTTTTTTTATGAGAGGAACTCAAATATACAACCACTTATTTCAAAATTTTCACCAAAACATACAGAAATCAACTGTAGTGTTGTGACTCTCTTTTTTTTCGAAAAAATAAATATGCAAAAAATAAAAATATTTGCCCAAACTTCCTACCAAGGAAAGTTATTTGATACCACTTGTTAAGTACCAAATATCTGATCACAAAATAACCACAATAGATGTAAAAGAAAAACATGAAAAAACTCTTTTATTACTATCAAACCCTTAGGGTAGGGAAACACCATACAATGGATCCTATTATGGAAGGTATCCTCTCATGTTCACTTGCCTTTTCGAGAGGGCTTCCTACTAATGAGCTTCAGATCCAAATAAAATATTTTTCTTCACATTCCATTACATTGCTTGAACCCCTTTATATAATGCTACCATTACCTAAGACCATTCTAGAAGAAGAATCTTCTAGAAGTAGAACCTTCTAAGAAGTCATCTTTCATTTAATATATCTAACTACCCATTTATTATATCTAGCTATCATAGTGGGTCTTATTTAATAATTGTTGATTAAGGTTGCTTGTCATTGATGTCAAACCTGGAAGAAAGTTAGAGAACCTAGGTTTGGGTAATGGACCCAAGTTTGTTTGATGGATAACAATATGCATTTTGATATATTTGCATGTAATACTATTATATATGGATAGTACATGTCATGCCATTTCCATTGGTATGTGGAATGTCACATAGCTCCTCATGGTTAGAGAGTTATGGCCATGTGAAGTTGGAGAACCCTCATAAGTCATCTAGAAGCCCCAAAAGGTCAAAGTAGTCAAAGTCGTTCAAGAAATTTTTAGAAGGTAAATAATAAAGTGAAGTGATAAGTGTACTATAATTCATTGTGAATACAAAATAAATTATTTAAATAATAAAGTTAATGGATAAATTACTAAGTTGACAAGTGGTTAGAAGTAGGGATGATTTTAAGGATGGAAATTTATTTTAAAATGTAGAAACCTTGGCGAATCTTAATGATCCTTCATATGCCAACTATAAATGTTTGGCGATATTTTTGTAAAAAAATTCAAATTTCTAAGGATTTTATATAGTTTTTATAAAATTTTGGCGATTTTTAAAGTAAAATAATTTTATCCTATAGAATTTGGGCAAATCATTTTTGAAATAGCGAATCTCATTAGCCCATGAGTGAAATTTATCCCCTAAAATCATCCATGGTTAGAAGAGGGTTGGCCCTAAAATAAGGAAAGTGGTTTAAGATGGTTAGAAGGTAACCCCTTGAGGTAAAGTGAAGTGACGAGTGTATTGTAAGTCAAAGTGCATAGAAAATAAATTATTTAAGTTATAAAATTAATGGACAAATTACTAATTTGACAAGTGGTTAGAAGTTTCTTAACCCTAAAATAAGGAAAGCAGGTTAAGATGGTTAAAAGGTAACCCCTTGAGGAAGCTACATGAAAGTATAAATAAGAGGAAAGGTTCTCTCATTTTAAACACACTTGAGCATATTGAATATCTATAGGTGATTGAGGTAACCAAAGGATATCCAAGCCAAATTTCAGAGAGAAGGTGAAGAAAAGAAGGCCGAAATTCGAGGGAGGATAAATTATTTTGATGATGCTTTCTATGGTATATTATTTACAAGTCATCTCACCATTTTCAAAATAAAGTTTTTTATAGAATGCTTTTGATCGTGCAATTGAGAGGCCATTGAAAAAACATATCCATGTAGCCTTGGTATGAATTTTAGCTTGTGGTTCGTTGTATTTTTGGAGTTACACTCCGTGGAAAATAGGGTTTGTGGCTAGTCCTGAAACTAGTATAAAACATGTGTTTCAGGTAAAAACATCATAAATTCTTCATAACATATCCAAATTAAGTAAGAAATTTTTTTTTGGTTAGAGTACATTCTGTGTAAAAGTTTCATATCCATACAACAAACATTCTGTACAGGGCATGCTCTACATGTTCACTCTCTAGAATAAGTCGGAATTCAACAAGGTATGCCATTTTTTCTATAACTCCTTTTTTGAGAGGTTCCAAGTAGTGAAACCTAGATAAATTGCATAAAACACACTGAAGAACATTTTTTACTATCTTCAAATCTTTATTCATTACAAGTACATATTTATGATTATTTCAAGTTAGGGTTGTTGACTAATCCAAAACTAGTCATGTGAGGCTAAAGAAAAGTTTGATGAAAATGCTAGTCTCTTATTGTTAAAGTTAAGGAAGGTTTGTAGGTATGTGATCATATACACCGGGTCTATTACAAAGTTACAAATAAGATTTTGATGATGAAATTGATGATGGATTTTGGTTGAGGTACATGGTTGAGACAAGTATTTGATGAGTTGACACATACATGAGGTGTATAGTTGATGATGTTGGTAAATATTGATGAGTAGTTGATACATGATTGGTACATACTTGGTGCATGGTTGATGCACTTGTTTATGGTACAAGTTGATTACAGGTTGTTTTTTACAGGTTAGTGCATGGTTGATGCACTTGTTTATGGTATAGGTTGATTACAGGTTGAGGTACAGGTTGATGCATGGTTGATACATGGCTCAGGTTATTGGTAAAGTTTGTTTGGTGTAGGTTTATTGGTTTAGGTTTACAACAGTATATCTGACAGTGATAGTGTGACAATGGTTCCATCATTCTACTTATACGTCAGGGTGGTTAGATGGGGCAAGGACAGGCGGTTGTAGCCACCTTTTAGTTGTAGTTGGAGAACATAGGGGGTTGTAGCCTCCTTCCGGTTGTAGCCAGAGAATTGGGCAGTTGGATCTTCCTTCAGGTTGTATCTTGAGAAACTAGGGGGTTAGATCCTCCTTCCAATTGCAGCTGGAAAACAAAGGAAGTTGGTGTTTCCAATGAATGCAATTCTTCAAGACATATAAGAAAAAAAATTATGTGGTTTTCTCTAAATTTGGGTTTCCACGTAAAACACTGGTGTACTATGTATGTGTATGATTGTTCATTTGTTCATTTATTATTTACTCTATAGTTATTGGATGATAATTCTACATTGATATAACACTTGGATTATATGGTTAAAAAAGATTAAATTTCTCTATTACTAATTCACCCCCCCTCTCAGTAATCCAACAATAATATAGTGGACCTATTCCACCTCACATTGAAAAGCCTCCACAATTATAATTATGGGCCCTATGCCCCCCCTCCCACTACCTCTCTAGCTACCTAACAATGCTTTCTTAAGGGGGATGGACTGTGAGTTTGGCCAACATGGGTATACCCTCCAAGGAGCTTGAGTGAGTTTGGACAACGTCGATTCCAGGTACCATGAAGAATTTCCCTTCCACATTCACCTTGTGTGAATACCCTAAAATGATATGATACTAAGGTTACCAATTATGACAATGATGCCTGGGGAAATAGTCAACAGTGTGATCCACGTGCAAAGATAGGGTATCTAAGCTTGAAATCAAATCGAGAAGGTCCCCACAAGATTTTCTTCTCAAGTGACCCCCAATAATATGTGAATCTCTACACTAAGACCAAAAAAGCAGGGCAAGTAACTCTGACGGCCCTAATGTGACCTCATAATTGACCCCTGTGTTAGAAGGGATTCCAAGGAAAAAATGTAGAAAGTGGATTTCATTGCTCCCTAAAACAAGATTCTATGTTTGTTTTCATCTTTGGAAATTTATCTTTCACACCTATTTCAAATCCGTACAACTAATCTAATGTAGGTTTGCTACCAGAAAATATAAAAAATGTCTAATAAATTTTAGTTTATCACTTTATTTTTAAGGATTTTGTTACTCAAGAGGAAAATGGCGTGGACTAAATGGTGTTTTGACCGACTCTAAACAACACATAGAAATGAAAATGAAAACATTTAACTTTGATGAAAGATCTATATTACGCAAAGGAGAAAACATTTATCATTCCCAGATGCACAATGTCCCAATTTTTTTTCAAACTTATTAATATCAAGATCTTCAAGAAATGAGCCAAAGAGACTGTAGACCAATACTTCAAATGCAAATATGACCCCAATCTAATGCAAAGAAAGAAATAAAAATTTGTTTTTCAAAGATAGCTAAAAGAAGATTCAAAGTTGTCAAGCAGACTATAGTCAGACATAAAAAATCACCCCAAAACTATATCTAAGATCTGGGAAAGAAAAACCATAAAAATTCCATTCTTTTCACAATCGTCGTAGGCTATAGACTAACATGCCACGACGATCCTTTATCTTCGTAGGCTAGAGAACAAATATAATGAAAAGACGTCACATTATGTGAAAATTTAGGGTGCGTCGATCCTAGATCATCACACTATCTCTCAAAGTAGGGTGCAATGATCAAAGGGAAAATGGAAAAACTAAAAAGAAAGAAATTTTTTCCAGTGAGGTTTAACTGTCAGAGAGTCAAATTGGATCTCCCAGTGACTCAGAAAACATAATCCAAGAAATCAAATAAAGAAATCAAGACAAACTAGGAAAACAATCCATTCCCCAGTATGGTCACCAGTTTTGTTATTGGACAAATAGGTAAGTGTGGAAACAAACAAATCTCCCTAGTTTCACCACAAAACTAGAACAAAACAAGACAAAATATAGAACTTTCCCTATTTTTTAATTATCAAACATACTAACTAAAAAGAGATAAATGACATACCTTTTAAACATTGTTTGTCCTCGCTAGTGTCATCATCGCTTTGTTCCAAGTCTTATCAGATGTTGAACCTATAAAAGACAAAATCCAATGAAGTGAAAGCAACAATGCATACTCAATAAAAGCTATGTATGTGATCAAGGAGTCGTACAATAAAATAAGACAAATTTTATGGGAAAGAAATATATCATTGTATTAAAGAATGTGGAATAAATATACAACCAATGCCTTGATGTTTTAAGGTACCTTCCAATGGTTCTTTTCTTCCCACAAAATTCTACTCCACAGATTCTGAGATCAAAAATCTATCTTGACAAAGCAAAGCTCAAAGCCAACATACAAGCTCTAAAAATCCAAGCTATAAAACTCAAGGACTTTCCAACTCCAAAAAGATAACTTTCCCAATGAGAAATCCTCTTCTTTTATAGGCTGAAAAGGATAGGGTAAGAGGTTAGGATGATCCCATGAGATCAAGGATTCGACTCAGATCCAAACCGATCAGATTCCACCTCACCCTCAAAGCTTCTATTCTAGAACTTTCGAGAAGTTCCTCTTTTTCCTTAGTATGAAATTCATCGCACCCTTAACACTAAGAAAAATGTGAAGATGTCGCAAGAAACTATGGTGAAACCTACGAAAATATACGATCGTTGCACCCTTAACACTAAGAAAGGTGCAACGATCCCTTTTTATAAGGTTTTTGACAAAAGAAAAGTATAATTTCATCTCTCTGGGAAAAAGTATCTTCATTCTTCTTCAAGGATTAAGGCCATTGATCCTTCTAAATACAAAGGATAGGTTTACATCATTAATGGTCATAGGGGTGACAAAAAAAATGTGTAACACTAGAACCAAAGGGATTGAATTCATGATGTGTTGGACGATATGAGGTATCTCCTAGAATAGATCAGAGAAACACAGAGGGTGGGAAAATAAATATAGTCAATCCATGCAACATCAGAAGTTGGAGCCAAGGCTATGTCGAGTGAGAAGGATATGATCTAGAGGATATGATGTAAGAGCATCTCTCCAAGTCATCCAGCCAGCCAACCATCCATTTCAGCGCGTGCATTCAAGGCTAAAGAGAGGCGCAACCCTCATCTTCAATTTTGTAATTGAATGTAAATTAAATGTCTAGGCTGTTGAGCCATAGAGCCGTGCCTTTGAGCAGGTATTAGAGTAGGTAGGACTTTAATGTGTGTAAGGCTAAGATATAGATCTGATTTGCTGGACTAGACAGCCCATTCAATGTAATTGAATAGGGTAGGTATATTGGAGGGAAGAGCTCGAAGAGCCCCGTTAGGTAAAAAGATCTGGGAGGATCTCATTTGGTAGGAAGAGCGAGGATAGAATAGAAAATAATCTATGAGTAGGGGAGCAGAAGAGAGGAGCTGAGACCTTGTTACAGGCCGTGCTCAGGAACACCTTTGTAAACAGGCATTTTTCATTTTAATACAAACAAAAGTAGTTTTTACTGCATGTATTTCTGTGTTATGTGGATGTCTTGGTGTGTTCTATTTTATGCTGTGAATTTATGTTGTAGATGTATGCTAGGCATTTGCAGGAGTGTGTTTGATTTTCAGGCTTGAGGATCTTTGTGGTTTCATTCCAGGAGGGCGTGACAGAGTACTATGGTCTCTGAATACCAGTGCACAGAAGCACTTCTGAACTCTGCGAATTCAGACAAAGATGTGCCAGGTGGGCACAAGAACTGGAATCATCAACTTAGAGGAAAACTTCAAGGTTGCTGAATACCTTGGAGGCAAGGTTGTGTATGAGAAAACATAGTTACAGACAGAATATTTGAGTGAGTTCTGTGAAGCTCTGCCAGGAGGGCATTGAGCAGGTGCAAGGGGTGCATGGAAGACAAAAACTATGAGGGGAGTTTTGTGAAGCTCTTCCATGTGGGCATTGAGCATATGCGTAGTGATGCATTGAGAAGAACTTTTTTGTGAGTTCAAGGAGAACCAGAATCACTGAGGATTCTGAGAGATCTGCCAAGTGGGCATTGAGTAGGCACATAAGGTGGATAGGAGAGGATACTCTGCCAGGTGGGCATTAAGATAGTGTGCAGACATGCACAAGAAGAGAACTCTGTTGAGTTCTGTATTTTGGAAAAAGAACCCAAGGAGAAGGATCTTAGCAGGGTTGCGGAACACCCTGAAAGGATCAACAAGAGGTTGCTTGAGGGAAGGATAGCCAGGAAGGCATCCAAATCCTCCATCTGTAGGAGAAAGGAAGAAGGATTTATTTCCTTAGAGATATGAGTGTTTGAGAATCTTAGGAAGGATAGAACTTTAGTGCGTGAATACTTTGCAGGAGTGCAGACATCAAAATCCTTTGAGGATTCAAGAGAAGAAGCTTAGGAGGAATAGAGTTGTGGAGTACTCAGAGAGAAGACAAAGGTCAAATCCTCTAGTCTTGGAGAAAATATTCCAAGCATCGGGATAAAGTGCCAAAGCTCAGAAGGGAGCACAACTATTGCTAGGTGAGCCAATAGATTATGGACTGTTGAAGTTTCTATGTCCAGGGAGTAGTAGGAGGAGCGCACAAAAAAGGAGATCATGAGCCATTGGATCTCATTCAGATACTTGTCAACCGTTGGATCAGGTAAAGACATGTGGAGCTTAATCTCTGGGGTGTGCATAGAAGATCAGTGGAATGGACGGTGGAGACACTTCATCAAGAAGTTACAAAACTCCGTTAGCTGTTGGATCAGGCAGAAGTTGCTCGAGGTTTAAACCCTCATAATAAAAGGATAAAAGTCCTGACGAGAGGAGTGTCCATTGGCATTTTGGCATTCGTGAAATCAGGAATCACGATGACAGGAGATTGGGAATATCCATGGTAAAAATCATGGAATCAATCTGGGCCATCCATCTATTGAGACACATGGTGAAAATCAAGAACCCGTCGGCCACTGAGGTTTTGAGTTGACAAAGAAATTATGTCATCGAGGCATCACAAGTCGTGAAATCCTGAGATTGAATAAGGACCATCTATCGGTTGGGATATGTGTTGGATATTGGGAGTCCATCAGCATTTCGAGAGTTTCAAAGACAAGATGTCGGGACACTTTAGGATTTGAAGTCACAAAATCCTGAGAGTAAATCAAGACCATCCATCTTGAGGGGATGTGTGGCAATGATCGAGACCTTCGGGAAAAATCCCGATAGGTGAGTCCATCGGCATATTAGGATTCGGCGTTTTGAGGATCTTGAAGACAGGAAACACCTACATTTCGGAATTGTGATGTCAGGAATCTCGATGAGGAGGAAAGCTCCATTATGGGGCCCAGTTGACATCATCTTGTCATAACGGGGGATCAGGAATCTCCACAGTGAAAACCCCAAAGCAGACGAGGACTGTCCATCTTTGAGGATGCGTGGCAAGAATCTTGACTTTCGAAAAAATCTTGAAAAAGGAAGTCACATCGGGAAATCGGGATTCAAGAGATCGAGAGTCTCGAAGACAATTGCCTTTCGGCATTTGAAACCCTAAAGTCCCGAGGGAGGTCAGGGACCATTGGTTTAGTAGACGATCACGGTTGTTGGTGGGTTCCTAGTGATGTCATATCGGGAAATTGGTAAATTAGAGATTGAGGATTCAAGAGGATAAATAACTCTTGACATCGGGGATCAGGAAACCCTGAACCCTGAAATCATATCTTTCCTATTGAGGAAGAGGCAGTGGTCGGAGTGCATAAGACCATGAGGAAAAAGAGCAGGACCAGTGGATTGGGTTTTTAACAGAGATTCCACCGAGGAATCAAAGAGTCACTCTGGCTCAAAAAGGGGAATTAGGGTGATCCTTTTGGCCGGGAGGTTGGGCGCAGAGACCCTGCAAGGTAGGTGGATGCGTCAATTAAGGTATTAGAGCCTGATTCTTGCTTGTATATTTCAGATGAGGGAGGCATAAGAGGTAAAGAGCACTTTGATACACTACATCAACTAGTATCAGAGCGCAAATTTTGTCTATACATTGCAAGGATAGAAGGAGGCAAAGGAGAAAGACAGAGTGTTGGAGACTCTATGATGATTGTTTGCAGGTAGGCAACAATCAAGAAGATAGTTAGCAGGACTGTAGGATGAAGCTAGAAACCCTCGGGGTACAGAGTGACAACAACAAGTTTGCTAGGAGAGCAGACAGAGACAACAACATGGCTACTGAAGGCCGTAAGTATGCCAAAAGGAAAAAATCAGATCTGTGGAGCCAAGAAGATATAGATGAAGAGCTCGCTGATATAAAGAAAGAAATAGAAAAACTTGCATTGCAGATGCAGCATAAAGCCAAACCACGGTGGGTGTATGAATGGCCCATCAAGAAGCCAAAAGAAAAATGTCCAGTCAAGGAGTTGATGGATAGAATACAGTGTAGGCTATTAAGAGGATGGTTGAGGCATGCTGAAACCCTCGATGAACCTAAGGAGATGGTTTAGATATGTGAACTAGAGACTGGGAAAATTCTCAGTGAAGATAATGAAATAGGAGTAGCTGGAGATCTCAAGAACTGCCAGGAGGTTAGAGAGGAAATTCCAAATTTCCAGGTGGGCAAGGAGTTGAGATCAACTGAAGATCTCACGGACTATCAGGAAGACAGCCAAGGAATTTCACATTGCCAGCTGGCCAATGAAATGAGGTCGTTGTAGGATCTCAAAGACTACCAGAAGGGCAACGAAAGGTTTCCAGTTTGCCAGGTGAGCAAGGGAACAGAGATGGAATCAGTTGATTCCATGGACTTCCAGGAGGACAGCAGGAAAATCCCATATTTCTAGGTGGGAAGAGATGAGAAAATGAGTTGGAATAAGCCAGAAAAGTTGACAGAGTAGGTGAGCTCAGGGATGGATTTGGATCAGCAGGTGCAACTGGCAAAAGAGGAGGATCTAAAGAGCCTTATGATGATTGGGGGAATTGAGATACTCCTGCCACTTGCCTGAGAGGAGGTAGAAATATATGTTGTGGTTGATAAGGCAACAATAACAGAAGAAGGACAGCTAGCTGAGACTGTCAGGGAAGAAGGATTGGAGAAGATATCTGAGGCTTCCCAAGCAGAAGAGGAAAATGAGAATTCTGAGGAATGGCTCAACATATTCAACTAGGAAGACGAGGAAGCTGTAGCACTAAAGCTAATAAAAAAAGAAGCAGAGGGAGAAAATGAGCATTCTGAGGAGTGGCTCAACACATTCAGCCAGGAAGCTGAAGGGACTGCAACATGGGAGTTTGCAGAAGCAGAAGAAGAAGAAGAGACAGACAACATTTGCTTTGCTGATCTCTGGGAACATATAGAAGCATTGGAGAGAAGGGTGAAAGTGCAAGGAATTCACATCCAATAGGTGAAGTTGGAAACTGATGAAGAAGGCATGGGAGATCACAATGATCTGCCCATTTGCAGAAGATTTTTGCAGCTGAGGAGACTGCATGAACAGGGCCAACTATTTGAGCAGCTGGATGAAGTGATCGACATGATCAAAGAGTTGATGATTTGGTCAGTAGAAACTATCAGCAAGGAGAGGCTGAGCAGAAGGAAGGAAGCAGCAACAATAGCACAGAAGTAGCAGCAGCAGCAAGGAGATGGAGGAAATGAACAACTCCAGAGATTTGTTTGGGATCCAGGAGGATTTCAATAGCTGAAATGGGAAGCTCTTGAGCAGGAGCTCATAGATTCTGCAGCTGAGGAGTATGATGCAAGAGAATCTCTCCAAGTCAGCCAGCCAGCCATGTCAGTGCATGCATTCAAGGCTGAAGAGAGGCGCAACCCTCATCTTCAATTTTTTAATTGAATGTAAATTAAATGTTTAGGCTATTGAGCCATAGAGCCATGCCTTTGTGTAGACATTAGAGTAGGTAGGCCTTTAATGTGTGTAAGTCTAATATCTAGATCCAATTTGCTAGACTAGACAGACCATTCAATGTAATTGAATAGGGTAGGTAGATTAGAGGGAAGAGCTCGAAGAGCCCCCTCAGGTAAAAAGATCTAGGAGGATCTCATTTGGTAGGAAGAGTGAGGATATAATAGAAGAGAATATGTGAGTAGGGGAGCAGAAGAGAGGAGCCGAGACCTTGTTACAGGTCATGTTCAGGAACAGCTTTGTAAACAGGCATTTTCCATTTTAATACAAATAGAAGCAGTTTTTCTTGCATGTATTTCTATGTTATTTGGATGTCTTGGTGTGTTCTATTTTATGCTGTGAGTTTATGCTGTAGATGTATGCTAGGCATTTGCAGAAGTGTGTTTGATTTTAGGCTTGAGGATCTTTGTGGTTTCATGCCAGGAGGGTGTGACAGAGTACTGCGGTCTCTGAATACCAGTGCACAGAAGCACTTCTGAACTCTGTGGATTTAGACAAAGATATGCCAGGTGGGCACATGAACTGGAATGATCAGCTCAGAGGAAGACTTGAAGGTTGTTGAATACCTTGGAGGCAAGGTTGTGTATGAGAAAACATAGTTGTAGACAAAATCTTTGAGTGAGTTCTGTGAAGCTCTGCCAGGAAGGCATTGAGCAGGTGCAAGGGGTGCATGGAAGACAAAGACTTTGCAGGGAGTTCTTTGAAGCTCTGCCAAGTGGGAATTGAGCATATGCATAGTGATGCATTGAGAATAACTCTATTGTGAGTTCAAGGAGAACCAGAATCACTAAGGATTCTAAGAGCTCTGCCAAGTGGGCATTGAGTAGGCACATAAGGTGGATAGGAGAAGATACTCTTCTAGGTGGGCATTAAGACAGTGTGCAGATAGGCACAAGAAGAGAACTTTATTGAGTTCTATATTTTGGAAAAAGAACCCAAGGAGAAGGATCTTAGCAGGGTTGTTGAACACCCTGAAAGGCTCAGCAAGAGGTTTCTTGAGGGAAGGATGGCCAGGAAGGCATCCAAATCCTCCATCTGTAGGAGAAAGGAAGAAGGATTTATTTCCTTAGAGATCTGAGTGTTTGAGAAGATCAAGAAGGATAGCACTTTAGTGCGCAAAGACTCTGTAGGAGTGCAGATGTCAAAATACTTTGAGCATTTGAGAGAAGAAGCTGAGGAGGAATAGAGTTGTGGAGTACTCGGAGGGAAGATAGAGGTCAAAGCCTCTAGTCTTGGAGAAAATCTTCCAAGCATCGAGAGAAAGTGCCAAAGCTCAGAAGGGAGCACAACTATTGCTGGGTGAGCCGATAGATTTTGGACCGTTGAAGTTTCTATGTCCAGGGAGTAGTAGGAGGAGTGCATAAAAAAGGAGATCGTGAGCCATTAGATCTCATTCAGATACCCGTCAACCGTTGGATCAGGTGAAGATGCACGGAGCTTAATCTATGGGGTGTGTGTAGAAGATCGATGGAATGGATGGTAGAGACACTTCATCAAGAAGTGTTGAAACTCCGTCAGCTGTTGGATTGGACAGAAGTTGCTTGAGGTTTAAACCCTCATAAGCAAAGGAGAAAAGTCCTAATGAGAGGCATGGCCATTAGGNAATCTGGGTCATCCATCTATTGACACACGTGGTGGAAATCAAGAACCCGTTGGCCACCGAGGTTTTGAGTTGACAGAGAAATTGAGTCATCGAGGCATCGCAAGTCGTGAAATCCTGAGATTGAATCAGGACTGTCTATCGGTTGGGATACGTGTTGGATATCGGGAGTCCATCAACATTTTGAGAGTTCCAAGGACGAGATGTCGGGACACTTTGGGATTTGAAGTCGCAAAATCTCAAGAGTAAATCAGGACCGTCCATCTTGAGGGGATGCGTGGAAATGATCGAGACCTTTGGGAAAAATCCCGATAGGCGAGTCCATCTACATATCGGGATTTGGTGTTTCGTAGATATTTAAGATAGGAAACACTTGCATTTCAGAATTGCGAAGTTCGAAATCCTGATGAGGAGGAAAGCTCCGTTATGGGGCCCAACTGATGTCATCTTGTCATAACAGGGGATCGGGAATCTCCACGGTGAAAACCCCGAAGTAGATGAGGATCGTCCATCTTTGAGGACATGTGGCAAGAATCTTGACTTTTGGAAAAATCCTGAAAAGGGAAGTCACATCGGTAAATCGGGATTCGAGAGATCGATAGTCTCGAAGACAATTGCCTTTTGGCATTTGAAACCCCGAAGTCCCGAGGGAGGTCAGGGACTGTTGGTTTAGTAGACGATCATGGTCATCGGTGGGTTCCTAGTGACGTCATATCAGGAAATCAGTAAATCAGAGATCAGGGATTCAAGAGGACAAAGAACTCTTGACATCGAGGATCAAGAAACCCCAAACCCCAAAAGCATATCTTTCCTATTGAGGAAGAGGTAGTGGTCGAAGTGCATAAGACCGTGAGGCAAAAGAGAAGGACCTATGAATTGGGTTTTTGATAGAAATTCCACTAAGGAATCAAAGAGTTACTCTGGATCAAAAATGGGAATTAGGGTGATCCTTTTGACCGGGAGGTCGGGCGCAGAGACCCTACGGGGTAGGCGGCTGCATCAGGATACCACAGGAGAGATAAACTTTTCACGTTACATCTAGCATGTTGTGCATGGATGATATTATAGGCCAGACACCCTTGAAATATTTGGTGCAAATACAATTGGTAATGGGGTGAATACCAACCAAGGCGCTATACAAACTACAAGTCAGTGTCCATAGGAGGTGTAGTCACACGCATGAACAAACACAACATAATTGTAGCACACAAAGGACATCAAAGAGGGGTTGGAATTGGTGCTCAAGCAAGTCAATATTGAGACCAAATATGAAAAGGATCACATGGATAGGATCGATCATGGATTGACTGTAGCCTACAACATAATTCCAAAGAACGCACAAATATTAGATCCCATGACAACACATTAAATTGATCATATTGTGAAAACAATCGATCAATATAGGAAGGAGATAGAGAAACTATGGGAACAACTCATCCCTACCACTCCCTCGGAGGTGAAGGAGCAAAGGAAGCAGGAAGCAGTAGGGAAGATGGAGGAAATGGAACGACAAGTCAACAAAGTTTTCGACTTGTTTGATAGAGAAGAAAAACTATGAAAATAGTTGGAGGAGGCTCAATAGGTCAAGGAGTGGGACTAGGAAGAGGAAACGATAAGCCCATCTATCCAGGACCTCAAGAAGAGGGAGAAGATGATGAAAATCATTGAGTGCCTCAAAGGAGTACAAGACATGAAGAAACTATAAGAATAACTTATAGCTATGAAGAAATAGAAGAAGGATCGACAATATCAAATGGAACCTCTCTAAAAGCTAGTAGTGGAGGTCATTGCGCAGGTAGAGGAGGAAAAAAGGAACATGGAACAAATTCTGGAAGAATGCACAGAAATGATTAGTGAGGAGATTATAGCAAAAGTGTTGGATGCACTCAGATAAAATATCACACAGGCTCAAACAAAAGCAAGGGAACTCGTAGATAAGTTCCATACTCTTGCAGGATCTATTGAAGAAGAAAACAAAGCTTACGTGGCTCAGGATGAGACACATGTAAGTTTTGGGGGCCTGTTGGATGCAGACTCAATAACGGGAAAATGTTATTTTTTGGAAAAGAAGCATGAAAGGAAGAAAGGATAAATAGAATGAAAATCAACATGTGTGAGGGAAGAATGCAGGGTGTGCAGTAAAGGAATACCTAACAACACTATGGTTAGGGGTTTTTCAATGTATTGTAATGGCTGATGAGCCAAAAATATAAATAGGTAGTACTTAGAGGATGAAAAGGGAGGTAGAGAGAGATAGAGAAGAGAGTGAGGATGAGAGAACAGAATAGACGATAGACAAATGTAAGAAATTTACTATTCAATAATATGGTGATATAGGGAAGTAGTGAGAAACTTGATCTCGAGGGTTATATCGTAGGATGAGGATCCTGGTGCAATCTAGTCAGCCTCGCAAGGATTGAGGAGTTTGTTTAAGAGTATAAAATCTAATATTGTAAACATGCGCAGTGTGACATATTACTAAACATAATAAAGAGCTTGAGATCCAGATCTTTGTGGATGTAGCCCAGGAGGGGGTTAACCATGGTAACACTTGTGTTATGTGAATGAATGCATGTGTCTCTATTTTATTTAAGTGGTGAATGTTAGATGAATGAATTAACTAGTAAGATCTAGTGTTTCACATGCATGAATAGAATGATTGCTATAATAAGATGTTATAATGAATAAATAAATATTGCATGATACAACCATAGATATCCACTCATTCCTAGGTTTCAAACACCTAAGTATTGTAGCCACCCATAGAGCTATCTCAGGTGAGACTGGATAGTACACCCTATGTGTGGCATTGCCTTCTGGTTTACCAGGAGGTCCGATAGTTTTAGAGGGATTTTTTTGGGATATTTCTAAGTCTGAACCTGGGTCAATCAATGATAGTAAGGTCGAATCAGAGTAATTGAATAATAAATTAGAAGATTAAAATCCAGAGAGTGGCAACCCTCGTAACTCTTTTGGAAACAGGTTTGCAAACTCTTGTACTACATGAAGGTTTTCTAATCCTTCCACCTCATCCTTCTCATTTAGTGGTAATATTACATAAATATTTCATCCCTTGTGCATGTTCTTCACTGGTTGTAGGGAATAAATGAACCTCAAGGACACTCCCTGGTTTCTTCTTGCAATCACTCTTCTCCATCCCACATCATCTGTCAAACTTAACCATTTTGTCTTACATTTGAGTATCACATCATGTGATTCCATCCAATCCATACTGATTACTATGTCATACGATCTTAATATCGTAACATACAGGTTTTCCTTTGTTACAAAATCTCCCAAGTTAATGTTACAATTTGTAACCTTTCCTCCAACCTTTTGTTTGGTACCCGAATCCATTTCTACATATCTAAAATCATCATGCTCAACTACCTTTACCTTAATTCTCTTTAGCACTGCACTATAAATAAATCTCTCTGTAGCACCAGGATCTATCAAAATACTAAAGTTCTGATATATGATCATACTTGACGTCTCGATCATAGTGGGTTGGTACTCAGCCTGGTGGTTATTCACCGCTACACGATTCCTGTGGGCCTTGCCTAATCTCCAAATGTAGTGGGTCGTGTTGATCTGGCCACTCTCACCTTTTGAATTGGACAATCTCATTGGTAATGTGGCTTTCCACATGTCCAACATCTGGTCTTTGGTCCAGTACTCTTGGTCCCTGAAGTAGAAGTTATTGCGCTCCTGATGTTGTATGCCTGATTGGTATAGAAGGAGTCCTTCCTTGAATCACACTACATATTTCTTCCTCATCTATGAGTGCCTTATGGACCGCATCATGCAATGTACGAGGCATTAGGATCTGTACCTTTATACAAATGTTGAAGTTAAGGTCAATGCAAACTTGTTGACCTTCAACATTTCCATGTTCATATGTGGGTCATAACTAACTAGCTCCATGAATATTGCCTCATACTCTAGCACTGTACGACCACCCTATCATAAGGATTTGAACTCATTAATTTGACGCTCAATGAATTCCTATGAAAAATACCTCTCTCGCAACCATTCCTCGAACAATTCCCATGATACATCTTCAATGTCCATGTTTGGTTGAGGTAGGAGCGTCTTCAACCATAGAAGATCACTTCCCTTCAGCTAAAACACCACCATGCATAATTTTATGTTGGAGGTGAAATCACGAAGTGCGAAGAACATCACCATGTTCTCCAACCATTCCTCGATGGCTAAGCCATTCTTGGCACCCGTGAAATCAAAAAATTAACTTTTTTGAGTTTCTTGAGTACACTAATTCTAACTACTAGAGAGTGTTGTGAACCCTCATTGGCTATAGACGTCCTTCCCTCACCCTAATCAAGACGACTGATCAAGCCTCTAACATACTTTGAAAGGATCTTATCATACCTACAACAACACCCACATCAACCTACTTCTCCTCAATAGTCTTCTCATCTCCCTTAGGATTAGATTCCTTTAGCGTGGATACATTCGGAGGAGGCGTACCTTGTCTCCCCACACCATGATGTATACTCATCCAATTTCCTATAACCATGATTGTCGCATGGACAATTTCAATATTTATTAGTGATGTGATTTTAATCATTTCTCTAACATAGTGGAAGGCATAATGGTCCAATGTGACAGGGTTGAACCTCGCTCTTATACCATATGTAACAAACCCACCCTTAAAACCACCTTTAGTGATGTATAATAGGTGAATATATGTATATTTGTTTTCTTTTTGGGACAATCATTAGTACAAGTGACATGCGTCACAACATAAATTAACAACCACTAAGTCAATATCGTCATAATCAATTGAAAGAAACATGAGTATTATTCAATCAAACATTTCTCAAGTGATAACGTAAAGAAACTACCCACCCAACCTATCCTGCATGGTTAGGACCTCCAAGACACATAAGAAATGCTCAAGTCTAGGATTCATTCGATTGATTTTGACCATTTAAGGTCTCAGGACTGGCAACTATTCTGAGGAACAAGGAAGTATCTATATCCCATTAATCCAAATAAACCTCAATCCACTATATTTATCAACCATACTTAATCATCAATTCTTCATGTTGCACTCGAATAATCTACTTTTACTTAAACAATCTTCAAGCAGTATTCTACTACAAATAAGTAAAAAGGGAAATACATAAAGAATACCAAGACCAAAAAATCATAAGTACAATCTTAGTATCATCTATCTCAACTTTTCATCTTCATATTAAGGAATATATTCTAAGAATATATATATGAGGAATCTAAAGGCTAAAATTTCATATTCATTTGCAAGAAACCACAAGAATATCAATCGTCTTATGCAATACATTAAATTTAGATGCTACCTTGCATTATGCATCCAATTTATAAAAATAATAAACATCAATCATAAATAACAATTAATAAGAAGTCTATTTCTTGGATATCCATTTTAAAATAACTAAGAGGTTCAATCATAACATGCAATGTGGAAGATTCCAAGACTACCTTACATTACCATTGCAAGAAACTATAAGAAGTTCAATCCCATAATTACGAATTAGATAAGATAAATTATATGTTATCTTTCATATCCTTATATAAGGATAAGTTAAGAAGATCAAGTTTTATTCAACAATAAAAATAAGAACCCAATGTTGACTTATTAAATCCAAATTAAAGAACTAAGGGAAGACCCAACAATAATATAAGAATTCAATGTCAACTTACAATTCCATTCAAGGTATTAAAGAAGACCAAATATTATTTCAACCATATATAAGAATGCAATTGATATCTTAAAAATTCATTATAAGAGTTAAGGTAATACCAACCGTAATAAGTAAATGACAGAATTCAACTACCCTATGTATCCATTTAAGAATTAAGATAACGAGGTCTTATTAACCATAAATAAAGAACTCAAATGCTAAGTTATAAATCCATTTAAAATTTTAGGAAGAAAAGTCTTAATTGACCATAAATAAATAATATTTAGAGGCTAAATCACATATCCATAGTAAGGTACAAGGAGTTCCAAAATCTATCCCAACCCGTAACTCGGTGTGCATATAAATATGAAATTCATTTCAGAACTCAATCTAGCCCTCCATCTGACACTTAATCTAGACCTCCATTCGACACTTGTAACAACCCTGGTTCACTGGATGCATAGGGATTATTAAGTAAAATTAATTAGATAATTAATTTTCCTAATATGGTTTTAGTTAAACAATGATTAGTATTAATAATATTATTTATTTATTTATTAATTGTTTATAACTTTTGATTGATTAATTAATTAATTGATTGATTACATAACACATTCAATGATTTGGGTAATAAATTAAGGGGCTTAATAACTTTAATTTAATCCTTATGAAACCTTACATATGACAGGTTAAGGATAAGATAATAAAGGAGGGGATAAGGTAATTAATGGAGGGGAGGAGAGTCTTTTAAGGGAAGATATGATAGGGGAAGAGTCCTATGGGAGGACATTATAAAAATTGGGGGAGGAATAATTATTGGAGAGGAGAAGACTGTATTTCTAGTTTGTATATTTTCTGGTGTTGGGAGTTTGGTTTTGGGAGATTTTTGTGAATCATTGCAGGGGGCACCGAGTTGCTGGGGGTTTTGGCCATGGGGGGCAGGATTCCTTACGATATCCTGGAGCTAGGGAGCCAGACAAGCTGCTCCTAGTTGGCTAGGTGGTTAGTCGGTT
Source organism: Picea mariana (assembly GCA_032191745.1). Classification (NCBI taxonomy): domain Eukaryota; kingdom Viridiplantae; phylum Streptophyta; class Pinopsida; order Pinales; family Pinaceae; genus Picea; species Picea mariana. The sequence goes on along the minus strand of JASDQU010241773.1, from coordinate 13,757 downwards.
TTTGAGCAGGGTTGGGAAAGGACAACCAGATCAGTGGGAATTAGCATCAGGCAGAGGTATTTTTATTCTGTTATTTAATTATTATTCTGTTATGTAATTCACTAGATTGTTGTTCATTAATTAATTTAACCTGCTTATATGTTGAATGAAAGAAATTACTTAGTCTTTCTATGTAGAAGTAATCTTATCTGTTAAAATTTATGAGATTTAATATTATCTGTTTCAATTTATGGATTCTATTAGACTTAAATTAATTTGGTCCCTACACATGGTATCAGATCCTTAGTTTGAAATATGGGCTTGAGGGCCAAGCTCCAACTCCTACTCCACCTCTGCCTAACCTGCAAGCCAAGAAAACATATTTTTTTAACATGGATCTATAAATATTTTACACATTAGAAATGTACTAGGCATAATAATATACTAAGGGAAGTGTTAAATAAATTTTAACACTTGTTTCAAATGAACCAACCTATGTAAATGAACACATTTATATATATTTTGCCCCAGAATGTATGAACTGGTTTATAAATAAACAAGTCAACGTACAACAAATGGGGTTTGAGTGTTAGGAATCATTCTTAAATGGAATATGAAATATACATTTCCACTTGCCTTCAACATACCATACGAAAGTTGAACTGGAGCTGGCTGAAATTTTATCCGCTGGTGTTAGAATATGACCAATCTAATGGTCTAGTTCAAATGAAGGATATTTTTGTAGAAAATCCCTTCTTATTTGGAAGTGCAGAGGAAGCAAACAATTTCAGACAATCTAACCAATTACACATGTAAAGAAAAAAAAAAAAAAACTTGCTAAAATGAACAATTTTCAACATAACTGAACTGGTCGAATTGAGATTTCTAAAGCAGGGCATCAGACCAAGTAGAATTTTAAGACCAACCATACACACTGCAATAAAGCTATCTTCGACAAAAAAAAATAAAAAAAAAACAATTAGGAGGTGAACTATAATTCTCAATTCCATAAGCATATCTAAACAATTGAGGGAAAAGCATGGGATTTCTAGTAATTCCTAACTACAAAAGGCACTGTTTCCCAGAGAGAACCAATTTAGGCAACGAATTATTTTTTTCATACTCCTCACTGGATTCCATCGCTGGCACACACACACACAAAAAAATTAAAATTATTAATAAACAAAAAAAAACAACTATCTTTAACGCAACTTCTCCTTGCAAAAACTTTGAGATCTGTAGAATCCTATATGAAACCCTCATCGGTCATTCCATTGAAACCCTTAACAAGCTATAAGACATTATGACTTCCAATATCTAGAAGAATAACAGATATATCTATATATAAATATATATAAGAAAAACCTACGAACAAAAACGACTGCCTATCTAACCCTTCAATCCCCAAACAATCAGAGAGAAATCTCAAACTCGGTCTTACCCACTTCACTGTTCGGCCTTACACTTTGTCAATGAGCTCTCCTCCTCATGGATTGCACTGAGTTGGTGCTTTGTTTTATGTGTTGTTTCCCATTGAGGCGCATATGCATAACACTTGGTTCTTCTCTTCATGACGTAACCTGAAGATCTTCATGACGGAAAAAGCACTCAGCACACTCACCAAGCCGCACACTCCAAGCTCCATGCACCACCTGCACATACCACAATACAAAACGGGTTATCCACACATTCAACATACAAACCAAGCACCAAAGCACCCAACCAAGTCAAGTGGAAGAGGATTCCATTTATATATTTAAACCTTTGTGCTCAACACGTCACGGTTAGCAACAACACACAAGCTAATGCGCCGACCTAATAAAACCTAGCGCCCAAACGCAAAGCCACATGGAACACACAGAATAGAACACCAAGGAAGAGTCATGTGTTGCACACATAATTTTTTTTATTATTAATATACAAAAAAAGACACTGGTGCAAGCCTGCAGACCACTCCCCAAAACCTGGTCTCCTCCCTCGGCATGCTACCGAGTTACCAGGTTATGCAGTAACAATAGCATAATCATTGTGAATGGACTACTACCGGGTCCAACGCTTTATGTCCGGGACGGGGAAACAGTGATTGTTAATTCTTATAACAAAGATCAATATAATTCTACTCCTCACTGGCATGGATTTAAGCAACTGCATACAACATGGGCGGATGGGTCGGATTATGTCACACAGTGCCCTATTCAACCAGGTGGGATTTTTACGTACAGATTCACCGTTATTAATTAAAAAGGAACCTTATGGTGGCATGCTCATATCTCATGGCTAAGAGCTATTGTACATGGGGCTTTGGTCATACTTCCTACGAAGGGTAGTTGCTATCCTTTCCCCTAAGCCCAGCGGGGAAATTCTGATCATACTAGGAGAATGGTGGAACGGGGATGCCATAGCTGTTGTGAATGAAGAAACACTCACAGGTGATGCACCCAATATACTTGATGCCTTCACTATAAATGGACAACCAAGAGACCTGTATCCCTGCTCCAGAAATGACACATTATGACTACCTATCAAACTGGGAGAAACATACCTTCTGTGAATTGTGAATGTTGTGCTCAATACTGAGCACTTTTTCAAGATCACAGACCTCAGAGGAACTGATTGCATACCAGTTCAATGAGAGAACCACCAAAAAGGATGCAGAGGGAAAGACCATGGCAGCCGACCATGTAGCCAAAAGAAAATGAAGGGAAATGTAGGGTTAGGGTTTAGAAAAGGAAGGCATTGGAGGAAACAGGGTAGGCACATGGACTTCATGCATGCCCGATTTGATTTTTTTTAATATTTTTTTAATTTATAGTTTATTTAATTATTTAATTATCCTTTTAAATTATTACTAAGTTTAAACTTTAATCGTTTAAATTGTTATTTTTTTTTAAACTATTTATTAATAAATAAATAAAAATTAATATATAAGTATATATAAATATATGGTTAAAATTAAAACTAAGTATGGTAATTAATTAAAAGTAATTATGATTAATTAATTAAATGAGTGATTACTGTTAAAATGTTAAATTATGTTTTTAGGTTTAAATTTATGTTTTAAATCTATGATTTAATTAATAATTTAAATTTAAATGTTTTAAAATTATATTTAAATTAAAAAAAAACTAGTTAAGGTGATTAATTAGTTTTAAACTGAAGGTTTAAGGACTTAGACTAGGACAAGTGGGAGGGGGATCATGCACGCTAGGAAAGTAAGCTAGAGTAATTGGTGAGTATGGCACAAAGCTAGTGTAGCTACGAGGCGAGATGAGTCAATAGTTTTCTTAGGCGAAGAAATCAAGCTTAGACGCTTTAGCCCTAACCTAGCCAATCCCCTAAAGAGAGTAACGTCTGTTTAAAGATAAGTAAAAGAAACTTATGCCTAACCTTGTTTTCTAGTTAAGTTGCGCAATGAGAAATGTCCTTGAACTCACCCTGACAACTTTGGTTGATGCAGGTTAAATCATACAGGATGGTTAGGACTCAAGGGAATCGAGGTAGAGGAGCATCGTTGTAGGCACTTTCGACACCACTAGCATCGCCATCACCATCACCGGAACTAGCTCTCATACTGCGCTCTTTGGAGGCCATAAATGAGACTTTAAAGGGGCGACAACCAGCAGGGACCAAAGTGGAACCCCCACCATCTGGAATGGGTAATCCATAAGAATCAAGGGATTCAGGGGGAGGACCTCCACTCGAAGACATCACTCGAGAATTGCAGAAGATCAAACTTCCAGAGTTTTCTGGGGGTTGTGCCAGTGAACCTGCGGAAGCTTGGTTGGAAGGAATGACAAGGTGTTTTTCCTTAAGGGACTATGTGTCCAACTCAAAGGAGAAAATAACAATTTTTCAGTTAAGAGACAATGCCTTGAACTAGTGGGAAAACAAGGAAAGACAACTGCATCTTACCTTGGACACCGTATCTTGGGAACTTTTCGAGGAGAGGTTCTGAAGGAAATATCTGTCAGCTTACTTTGAGGAACAACAGGTAGGAGCATTTCATGCTCTAGTATAGGGGAACATAACTGTAGAGGAATATGAGATTAAGTTTATGGAATTGGTCAAGTATGTTTCATATATGGATAATGACCAATGATAGGAAGAACACTTTGTCTATGGGTTGAACCCTAAGATTAGAGCTATGGTGCGGATGTGGAAACTGTATTCAGTAGCGGAAGCTGTGGAAAATGCATGTTATGCGGAGGAACACATGAACTTAACTGGAGGTACAAGACCTTCCTTTCTGCATCGTCCCAGATTCATAGGGAAGGCCCCTTGGACATTTCCCCGGGGAGGGTGATCAAGGCCACCTCCATATGGTAACAGAGTCACACCAAGGACAATAGCCGTAGGGATTTCAATGGAAGCAAGTGCAGCATCTCGTTCATCACCAATGACGTAAACAGGTCTACGACCATCTCAGGGAACAATTAGTAGGGGCAGAGGTTTCAGGGGAAGGAACTTATTTTAGAGGCAGTCACATAACAGTGCGCAGGTTCAATCCCATGTTACTTGTTGGGGATGTGGAGGACCCTATTACCAGCGTGACTACCCAGAGTTGGAATTAGGATTTGTGCATAGAGAAGGAAACGCCCCGATGGGAAGAGCAAGTAGTAGCCACCATATTTATGTAGTGGTTAATAATCGCGAGGCCGAACATCAATCCACAGTGGTGGAGTCATCAAGTACGCTAAATCATCTCTATGTTAAGATTTTATTTGATTCTGGTGCAATAAATAGTTTCATTTCACCATTTGCATTAGAAAAGAGTGGGTTGGTAGCCTACGAGTATGATGACTTTAAACAAGTTGAGATGGCTTCGTGGGAAAAACAAGTGGTAGGACCTAGTGTTGATAATTGTATAGTAGACCTAAGAGTGTGTATTACTAGGTTGAAGGTATATGTCACTGCTCTCGGGGTGTATGACCTAATAATTGGAATGGATTGGTTAGAAGCTCATCGAGCTTTGGTAGATTGTTTTGCAAAAAGGGTGCTCTGTTTAGATGATGAAGGAAGGCCAGTGGAGATATAGGGTGTATGGAGAAAGGTGTCATTATGCTTTATCTCAAATATGAAGGTTAAGCGATGCTTGAGGAAACGGTGTCAAATATATGAGTGGAAGTAGTGAATAAAAGGAAGGGACCCTCATTAGATCAGTACCCGGTATTGTCAGAATTTAAGGATGTTTTTACGAACGAGTTACCAGGGTTACCTCTTGAGAGGGAGATTGATTTTACTATTGAGCTAAAACCTGGTGCAGAACCAATTTCCAAGACTCTGTATCGAATGACAGTGCTGGAGCTTTATGAATTGCAAATGCAGTTGAAAGAGTTACTGGACTTAGGGCTAATAAGGCCTAGTGTTTCACCTTGGGGTGCACCAATAATTTTTGTAAAGAAGAAGGATGGATCCTTACAATTGTGTATAGATTACAGGGACTTGAACCATGCTACGGTGAAAAATAGGTACCGAATGTCATGAATATATGACCTCTTTGATCAGATGAAAGGAGTAGCGGTATTCAAAAATATTGATTTGCGATCAGGGTATCACCAGTCAAGGATTAAGGAAGGCGATATCACAAAAACTTCCTTTCGAACTCGGTTTGGGCATTATGATTTTGTTGTAGTACCTTTCGTATTGACCAATGCACCAACAGTATTCATGAGCCTCATGAGCAGCATATTATTTCTAGATGACATCCTCATCTATTCCAAGAACGAAAGAGAACATGAGGAACACTTACGAGTAGTGTTGCCCTGCCTTAGATAGAAAAAATTGTATGGGAAGTTGTCGAAGTGTTCCTTCTTCGAGAAAGAGATCCACTATTTAGGTCATATCATTTTCAGTAAAGGACCTGTGGACCCAGAAAAGGTAAAGGCCATTATGGAGTGGCCAGTGCTGAAAAATTCCCATGAGGTGAGAAGCTTCATGGGGCTAGCAAGTTATTATCGGAGATTTGTGGAGGGGTTCTCCAAAATAGAGAAACCCATCACCACCTTGCAGCGCAAGGGGGTTGAGTATGAATGGACAAAAGAATATGATAGTGCATTCATTGAGCTTAAGAGGTTACTAACTAGTGTGCCAATTCTATGAGTGTCAGATATGGAAAAGGGCTTCACAGTTTGCACGGATGCCTCGAAGCAAGGGTTGGGGGCCATGCTAATGTAGGATGGAGGAGTGATAGCTTATGCATCAATAAAGTTGAAGAAACATGAAGAGCTATACGCGACTCATGATTTAGAGTTGGCAGTTGTAATGCTACCTCTGAAACTTTGAAGGCACTATCTTGTGGGGTGAAAATTTGAGCTCAAAACGGACTATCAAAGTTTAAAACATCTCTTCAGTCAAAGGGATCTGAATGCCAGGCAAAGGCGATGGAGTGATTTTATGAGTGAGTACAATTTTGGTATTTCATACATCAAGGAGAAGGAAAATGTTGTCGCATATGCCTTGAGTAGGATACCACGTGTCTTCTCCTTGGTACCCTTAAAAGTCAATTTGAGAGAACATGTGTTGACGCAACTCCAAGGAGGCAGTTGGTATTTAG